>JAHLWZ010000450.1:11425-62455 GCA_020536535.1 Pelomyxa schiedti | reverse complement strand
AACTCCTCCAAAACCTAAGCGACTCAAGCATTCCCATTCTCTTCGTGACCGATCCAGGCATACCCAGTCAGTATCATCACTTCAAAATGCTGGATCTGATTCCAATGATGAAACTCTTCCAATTTTGTTTTAAATTTGAGCCAGGTGGTGGAGGTTGATGTGCCTCAGGAGATTTGTAATGATGAGATTCCTTGTTTTAATAATACAAGTGAGTCTGTATGCCAAGAGCATCCTTGTTCAAGCAACACAAATGAACAAAGTTCATCCACTACCACATCATCTGAAACTCAAGCAACATCTTCTGGTAAAAGAAACGGATACTACCAAAACAACTAATTTTGATTTTAGTATGGTACCAAAGCATTAAACACTGTATTGACTTCAATACAAAACCTGATATGAATTGGATACCGAAAATGAGAGAAGCCAAGTGTGCTGCCTCAGAATTTGATCGCCTCTTATCTTTGTGTCTCAACAAAAATGGGGAAGTCAAATGGAAGAAAGGAGAAAAGTTTGTGGTGGCATTGAAGGAAGTAATTGAAGCCAAAAAAATGGAAAGAAAAGAGGGGATGAAGATTGAGGAAAAGAAGAACAAGAAAGAAAAAGATGAGGTGTGCTTATACACCCCCAAAAAAGGGTACTGTTGGAGTGGGGAGAAACCAGTTCACAGTGTGGCGAAAAGTGGAGTGAAGTGGTGGGAAGAGGTGAAAGTGGAGAGACAGAACCCCCCAGACCTTGTTTTTCTCACTGTGGGGCAATTAGTGAATGTGTGGGGTGTTGTGTCTCCACAATATGTTGTCAGAATCTTTCAAAATCAAAAGAGAGATAGCAACAACCACTTGATTCCAGACAGCTGGGGTAATTTTTGCATCACACTCATCAAGGCAAGTGCAGCAAAGAAGCTGCCACATAAAGCTCTTCTTACACAAAGAGATGTTGGGAAGACTACATCTGTTGCAGCAACAGACATTGAAGAAATTCATGAAGACATCAATCCTCAAAGAGATTTTTTCCCCACAGTTGCCAACCATCAATGAAACCTTTCACAAGGATGTGGCCTAAACCATGCAGATGCCACAGTCTGTGAGAAGAAGCATGTTTCACTAGAAAAGAAAACATTGCTGGACAAGAGAGAAATGCTCCATTCAATGGTGGTTGTAGTGGTGTAATATGGGCCCAATCACTGTGCTCATGCAGACATGTCAACATTGCCTTTTTTCTCTGCTTAAACCAATATTGCAAAGGTTGGTGTATGACCCTTTGCACTGTTTTGCCAATGTGATGTTGAATCTTTTATTATC
Source organism: Pelomyxa schiedti (assembly GCA_020536535.1). Classification (NCBI taxonomy): domain Eukaryota; phylum Evosea; order Pelobiontida; family Pelomyxidae; genus Pelomyxa; species Pelomyxa schiedti. The sequence continues at coordinate 61,154 of JAHLWZ010000450.1, read as the reverse complement.
TTGTTATGACTGGTTGAAGTCTCAGGGCTATAAAGCTTTGGCCACAACTCTAAAGGTTGCTATCAACACATGTGCCTCTCATTGGCCAAAAAAAACTTTTCAAGCAAACACAGCCAAAGCAGTGATGGAATCTCATTGTTTGGACCATCTTTGGGATTCTGCTTCTACCAGGGTTCAAACTGAGTTGAGCCAAAAAGTTTATGTTCTCTGGAGGCCAAATGATGTTCAAAACAGATCTTTGAGAAATATTTTGAATGACTTAGTGTCTGTCTTGAATTTTGCTTATGAGTGGTTACATTGTGAGAAGTTGACTGATGATATTCATTCAAGGTGGACCACAACTAGGAATAACATGTTAGCTTTATACTCCTTGTTTAGCCAAAAGCTCAACCCTCTGTTCACTATTGGTGTGAGCATTCATGGTCAGATGCTAAATTTTTTGGTCCCCCAAGTATTCTCAAACAAGAACTAGCTGAAGCTATGAACAAATGGCATAAACATCTGAAGGAAGTTTGTTGCCGTGGTAGACTTTCTTCATCTGACCCACACAACACTTGGGAGTGTTTGTTACAACAAATTGTGGCTTTGACAACCTTGTCAGCACTGTTAAATAAATATTGAGTTGGCTTAAAACTTAAAAACTTTTTCTCAGACCAAAAAGTGCATACCTCCACCTGGGCGGAAGTTTTTGTTGGGGTGGAAGTATGTACTTTTTGATAGGTAAAAAACTTCTGCCCATTGACCCAGATATGCAATGGGTGATGTTGGAGTTCACTCAAGCAGCCCGGCTTCTACTTGTTGGCGAGAAACAATCACTGCTTGGTGTGTAGGCTGTTTCGGAACCCACATCCAGCAGACCTAAATCACACTCACCCAAACCAGACCAGATCGTCTATAGTTCTATCAGCAGTCGCCAGTGACATCACCACACACACAGTCACTGTTTAGAACTATCCTAAAGGATTAGAATAGTTATAGAAAATAAGAGAGAACACTTTTTATTCACTTGCCGACTTTCGCTTCGGACACCCACAAGGGCTTGTCTTACACGTGGTGGAGTGCTTTAATCGATCCCTGTTATGCCTATTACACCCAAGAACCACAGCAGGAACACCCGCACTAACGTGGCAGAGAGCAGCAAAGCAGCGGCAAGGGTATCCAACATGGCCACAAGACTGGGAGTGGGGGGGCCGTAATGGAAACAGGTGCCAGGGCAGACGACACCGCACCGAGAACATTGTGGCGGCTCTTCTTTTTCTTGGCCCACTCCCAGTCTTGTGGTCGTGTTGGATACCCTTGCCGCTGCTTTGCTGCTCTCTGCCACGTTAGTGCGGGCGTTCCCGCTGTGGTTCTTGGGTGTAATAGGCATAACAGGGATCGATTAGTGCAGGCCACACAAGAGAAAACACCCAGCACAAGCAGTGTTTCCAAGGAGGTGCGACATCCTCTGGGGGCCACACCAACCACCCACAAGGAAGGGGACCGTACAGTCGAGGTTACAACGCGCGACGCAGCCGACTCGTCACTCATGCAACAGTTCAATGAGGCGGCTGACGACTGAGCGGACTAATCAACTGTTTCGTAGCTCGATAAAAGGGTGGCGGCACCATGGGTGTGGGATGAGCGCTGCGAGGAAGCGTTCACACACATTAAGCACCTAATTGCCGAGAAACTCCTGCTTGAGTACCCAGATTACAGCTCAGAGTTCAGGCTGGAAATTCACACGGACGCTAGCAAGGTGGGAATGGGGGCCGCGCTGGTACAAATGGACGCGAAGGGAGCGGAACGCATTATCGAGCTTGCAAGCAGGGTCACCACGCCCCACGAAAAGAAGTACGATACCGTGTGTGAGCTAGAGGCGGCGGCAGTCGTGTGGGCACTTAAGAAATTCCGCAGCTATATACACGGAGTCGGATGTGTTGTCAAGACAGACAACAAAGCCCTAACCTGGATGCAGAACCAGGAACACCCGTGTGCCAGGGTTGCCCACTGGCAAATACTGCTGGATGATTATGGGGCTGTAGTGGAATTTAGGCCGGGAAAGCAGTCGGGGGATGTGGACACAATCAGCAGGATGCCACGAGTGTTTGTTGTTGCGGCGTTGGGGGACAACTTGGTTGGGTGGAAGGAGGCGCAAGCAACAGACACCGACTGCCAAGCGCTATCAGCATGGCTAGGGGGATCACCCTTGCCAAAGGACCTGCACCACTTAGACCTGGAAAGGGCGGACTTTGAGGTCTGCGAAGGAATACTGCACCACAAGGAGGCGAACCACCGGAGGAAACTGATCTACCGCTCGGTGGTTGTTCCAACGATCATGAGGGGACAGGTAATGCAGGATAACCACGCCAGCATCTTCGCGGGTCATCTTTCCGAAGCATATACGTTGGACCGCATCAAAGGCCATTTCTGGTGGCCAAACATGGGGGCAGACATTACTCGCCACTGCAACAGCTGTCACGAGTGCAAGGTGGCCAAGGTGCCGGCCCGGAAAGGGGCAGCTGTGGGCTTCCCAATGGCGGTGCCAGGTGAACCTGGGGAGGTCATGAGTATGGACTTCATCGGACCACTGAGATCCACCAGACGAGGGAATGCGTATATCCTCGTGATGATCGACCACTTGACAGGAGACGTGGAATTGAAGGCCACAAAACACCCGGACGCCGAGTCAGCAGTACGGGCAGTGCTAAGGAATTGGGTGTGCCAAAGGGGTGTCCCACGTGTGATCATTAGTGATCGGGCTCCCACTTTGTGACCCGGATCATGGAAGGGCTATGCACGGCACTACACATCGAACAGAGGAAGACGACGGCGTATCACCCTCAGGCCGATGGGAAAACTGAGCGGTACAACCACATACTGGTGGAAATGCTGCGTATACACGCTGGCAAGGATAAGGACAATTGGGATGAGCTCCTGCCAATGATGACATTTGCGTACCGCACGGCAACTAGCAGAGCAACAGGATTTTCACCTTTCTACCTCGAGCATGGGAGGGATGCCCGGACTCCAGGGGCGATGGCTGGGACGGGTGAGGAGGTCTTGGTTGGCGGGCAAGCCGAAAGGGTGACCAAGAAGGTACGGGAAGCGTGGCGGCTGGCGCAACGGACAGCAGAGCTCATATGGCAGGCATGGGATGACGAGCGCACCAAAGCCACAACAGCCACAGAAAGGAAGTTCAGGGTAGGGGATCTAGTGTATGTCCTACGGACAGGCGGACACAAGGACAGGGAGCTAGGCAAACTGGCCAACAAGTGGAAGGGCCCGTACCGCATCACAAGTCTCCCCGTGAATTGGGCTGCCAGGCTCGAGACTATGGACGGCCAGAAGTCCCCGAAACTGGTAAACTTGGGGCATCTATGCAAGTGCCACGCAATACCCGAGGAGGGGCCGGAAAGGGCGGGGGGTGAGGTGCACACAAGCCACAATGAGACCCCCGAACAGAGAGACGACTGGAGGTCACAAGCCGACGACCAAACGCAGCACGAACGAGGAGACGATGCCGAAACGGAGGATCCACCAGACACCCAGCACGACCTCGACCCCAAAAGGTCCCCACCGCAGGGGGATGACACTATACACACGCGAGCCCAGGGCAGAAGGAGATGGAGGCCATCGTTGGAGAAAGGTGGAAGAGCCATGGCAGGCAGTTCCTCGTTCAGTGGAAGGGCCTGGGTGATGAGCACAACACATGGCAGTACGAAGAGGATTGTACAGGGTGTGGGGCACTCATCAAGGAGTACAAAGCCAGGGCCCGCCAGGAAAGGGCTCATTCACGCCAATGAGGGATAGCCGTAGCCCACCCACGCGCCGGGTTTGAAAGGGAGGGAACGTGTAGGCCGTTTCAGAACCCACATCCAGCAGACCTAAATCACACCCACCCAAACCGGACCAGATCGGCTATAGTTCAATCAGCAGTCGCCAGTGACATCACCACACACACAGTCACTGTTTAGAACTATCCTAAAGGATTAGAATAGTTATAGAAATATAAGAGAGAACACTTTTTGTTCGCTTGCCGACTTTCGCTTCGGACACCCACAAGGGCTTGTCTTACACGTGGAGGCTGTACAGCGGCTCCCACTTTCGTACACTCTCAGGAGCCCAGATACTGGCCACTGCATGACTGAGGGTCGCGCAGCCATGGGTAAGCCAGAGCAAATGGCAAGTGGTTTGTGAGTGCGAAGAACGACCTGTCATCGCTGGTGATTGTCAAAGTGAGTGAGAAGTTGAGCCCTGGTGATGAGATTGCCAGTTCGAAGTGCGAGGTGGCAATGCCGAAGTGGCTGGTCGCTGTCGCAGGAATTCACCTCGTTGAGCATCTTTTCAACAGCTGGCAGCAATCTGTATCCCAAATCCAACAACCTTCTTCCGTTTTCCTTTCAAATCTCGTTTGGCGTTTTTACAAATCACCAACAGAAAAAAAAACAAGGCCAGCACCGACTTTCATGTCAGCCGAAACCGCGGACGCGCTCAACGACGCGTGCTGCGTGGAGCACGTCGGCGACGCACGCGATCGTCAGGAGACCCTGGCCGCTCTCAAGGCCATAGGGCTCGAGAGCAAGCGCCGCGACGAGAAGCGCCGAATAGAGCGCGAGTGGCGCCGAGGCCCCAGGACCCACGCGCAGAAGTCCGCCGCCGACGTGGGGGTGGCGATGGCGCTCGCCGACGCCGCCGCGGGCGGCTCCTCCGTCTCGCTCGGCGCCTCGGCCTCGTCCTCGTCGCCGTCGTTGCCCTCGGCGTTCTCTTTGATGGAGGGCGTCGGTGGCGGAGGGGCAGGGGGCGGCGGCGGCGCCGGGATTATGGGACGGGGAGGGGGCAGGGGAGGGAGGGCGGCGACCAAGTTGTCCGGGGCCAGGGTTTGCCGGTGCCCTCCCACAAGTGATTCCGTGTCGCTACTTTTCCACGTGGGGGCGGTGGGGTTGCTCAGCGGGTATGTTTTTGGCATGCCCTCGTTGTATCTGATTCTCAAAGGTATATCCTCGTCTTTGTTTTTTAAAGAGTTGCTCATTTTTTTTTCGTTATCCAAAAAGATAGTGGCGTTTTTTCTGATGGGTGTGTGTTTGAGAATGGGACATGTGTGCAGCAGGAAATTGACCTGAGCTACCTCTATGCTTTTGCAGTTCTTGGTATGCTGACTGGTTTCATTTGAAGTTACCGTTGGTGACGGACTACACGTAGGAACTGCACTGTCATTTTTCAGTTGTGCATGGGCTGTAGATAACTGTGGACCAAAATTCGTGTGCCTTATAAGTGGATTGGTAAACGACGTTTCCATGCTGAACTTCTCTTATCATGCTCAGTTTCACAGTCTGGGCGCCATATTATGGACTTTTGCTGATTACCAAGTATTTAATGCTTATGGGGCAGCTTTCTTCTTCATTGCATTCGGTATGTAAGGAATGGCCACCATACTTCACTTCTCATTGTGTCGAAGGCGGGGCAGGCTTTTTCATGGCCTCCTTACACATGGGAAATATATTTTGTCGGCCCAATATTGCAATAAGTTTGATTTGTTCAGCTTTTTCCATGGGAAGGTACCTCTTCATATCTATCAGAAGAGTGATACACTCACCAGGAGAAGTTTTGGTTTTTTAATTATGCAGGTGCACATGTTTCTCTTAGTTTTTATGATTTGACCTGATGCAGATACTGTACTTTCAACTTGGTGTGAGCACCCATGTATTGTTTGGCAGTTACACAATACTGTCAATTGTTGTCTGGTCTATTGGCGTGACATTGTTTTTCCCATCAACGGTACGGTATGACTTTTGTTACTTCTGGGGAATGGGAGACCCAAATTACACACAAGAATATTGATCAACCAAAAAGTGCCACGTGCCAGGTGATTACGCCACTATTGGGTTTGAATTTCGCCAAATGATGGATAAAATCAAATCAATTTGCGCCAAGAATACCCTTGGGTTCGTGCCCTTGGAAGGTCCCATGAATGATTCCGCTTCTGCTTCACTGAGCTCTATACCCCCTCAGGTCGGCATTACTTGGGTTGCTGTACCTTCTAAAATATGTGTAGCAGTCTAGGTTCCGGACCATCCTATCTCTTGCATGGAGTCCTCGGTACGTTCTTGGATTGATCTATATAAGTGTTGGATACCTCCTCGTTGTGGTGTTTTCTGGGATGGCACCTCTGATTCTTTTAGGTAGGAAATGGATAGCTTGTGGGACACTCAAGTTTTTTTTTTCTTTCCAGATATGGGTGCTCAAGATAACTCAATGCTTACGCTATTTACAATCCTCAATCAAAGTGGGATTATTTTACTGCCATTTTATGGGTTTCCATTCCCAGAAATTATAAAAAAAATTCATTGTCCCAACATAAAGATGGACTGTTGACCACATTCCTCTCCTCGTTTGTATTTATTTTTTCTATGTTCTTGGTACAGCTTATGACCTTACAGATGCTTTTCCTTTTTACCACTTGTCTTTTCACTATTTGGTGTATTTTCATTCTTGTCTCCTACCTTCCTTTGCAGGTTTCTTTCCAAATTTGCCTTTTCGCCATCTCTTTAATCAATTCAAAAAAAAAAAAAAAAACCCCTCCCCCGCCCCCGTCCCCGCTAACATTCTTTTTTCACAGCCAATTGCGGCTACCCGGGATCACTTCAACATCAAAGGGGGCTGTAAGCAGCACACACCCCTTGGGACACCCGTGACCAGGGCCAAGGCCCCCGCGGTCTTCCGGCTGGCGTCCCAGCAACACTGGGGGGCTGCCAAGAAGGTCGTCCTCAAGCCCGACGACGAGGAGTACATCGCCGAGGAAGCTCAGCGCGGCCCCGTCGCGCCCCCGCCCAAGCTCGAATCCGCACAGTACATCGAGGACGTGGATGCGGAGTGGGACGAGGACGCCGACGACCTTGAGGACGAGGTTTGCATCAAGAAGGAAAAGAGGCAACTGGCTCGCTGGGGCTGGTGATGTAGACTCCACCCTTTTGACGCTGTAAAGGGTGCTTCCCTTGGCTCTAATTGCCCCAGTTGAAAAACAACAGATGAGAAAGTTTCTAATTCATCTATCAGAGCACACAGAGTTGTGCCTTCCTCTCTTTTGTTTTGATTTTTCAATTTAAAAATTTATTGTTTTCTGAATTTTTGGTTTTTCACAAGTGGGTGTGGTGTTGGGTGCTATTTTAGGGTAGCATTGGACGTTGGAGTTGACGGGCCCTTAGCTCTAGGCTTATAAACAAGTAGGCAGGAAGGAGATAGGGAAGTGCCCCAATGATAATCAGGGCAAAGGAAATATACACAAAGGAACCAGATAATCTGGGTTAAAATGAGAAAAATCAAAACTGGGAGAATTGGGGTCGAAGTACATTTTCATGGTGATGAAGCATATTGGAACTTCCAGTAAGGAGACTGTGAAGGCAAGACCAAAAGCCAACGCAATTAGAACGTTGTGGAAGTTATAGGGAAATGACACTCTTATATAACAGCAGAAAACGGAAGGAATTGACAGGCGCATAAGTGATGATACAATAAAACTTCCAATCTTTTTTTTTTTTTGCGAATGTGTGTGATCATAAGCAGCGCTTGTTTTTTGTGCTTGGTGTGTTGTTTGTTGTTGTAAATTCAATTGGTTGTTGTTTGGTAGTTCGCCATTAGATTAGTCTTTGTTTTGAGTGGAGATTGACAGTAACAGACCTGCAGACATAGGAAGCAGAACATGAGCTTGCAGTTCATGCAAGAAACCTGGTTGTTGGGCTCTACTTTGGCATGGCGGTACTTGCACCTTGGGCATGAGTATAGGTCGGGATGGCCGCTGGGGAGTGTCTGGAGCTTCTCTCGCATTTTTGGGTTCTCACGCCTTGGTGGTGGAGCAAAGCGGGGGCGAAGCTACAATGTAATTTAGACAACACCATCAATACGGGTAACCCCTAATTATGGGAACACATACAACTTCCGTTTCAGGGTAGTGGAATAGAAAACAGTTGCTTTCTGAGAAATGAGAATAGCCCACAATCTTGGCGCAGCAGTGGTAGCAGAACTCTTTTCCACAATGTTGGCAGTACATGTGGTTACCTAGTTTACACCGTGAGCAACTCCACGCTGTTTACCTCAAGCCATACAGCCAGAGGTCTTTTCAATGGCAATGTGACAGTGTGGACAGACTTTGGTATTGGCCTTGATCCAGTCCAAGTCTTTGATTTCAAGTTCTACTTCCTTTCGTCTCCTATTTACCTTAAGTGGAGAGGAAATGCATTTTTTTCCCTTGGGTACTTTGCTAACTTGGCTGCCATCTCTTTTGTAGTAGCAAGGCGCTCCTGTGCAATGATTTTTGCAAGGCGTTCTGTAAGCGGTTTTTACAAACAAAAAAAAGCTGCACGGGTGAATATTTGTACCTTCCACTCTTACACATGGTGTTTTGGCATGCCTTTACTGTTGTGAGAAAGGAAGAAGTGAGGAAGATAGGAACCATCCAGATCTGCATTTCAAACAAAAACTGTAATGACAGTATAAGCAAGGCCCAAGCTGGAGGTGAAGATCTCCAATAACTACAACACATTGGATAAGGTTGTATACTCAACAACAAACCAACCTGTGTGCTGACAGCGAGGACACCAAGTAACATCGGGTCTTCCCTCCATTGATTTGGTAATCAAAAAGTGTTCGTATCTGCAAAGAATAAACATGGACAACTGAACTTTCATTCAAGAACCTCGCATATTGTTCTGGAGATACTAAGCTCCGTATTACATTCGGATCTATATCTTTGTTGCATCCTGTCTGAGGGCAATGTAACAACTCGATTTCACCACTGGTGATATGGGTTGCACTATGAAGGAGTTAGAAAAGCCAAAGATACAGAGTCACTGTAATACCAGAATGTGCGCATGCAATCATTGCAAAACATGTGCCCACAGTCACCCAGTTCTGAAAACTCAGTCCCAGGGAAGTCGGTAAGGCATATAGAGCAAGTATGTGCACTGCGCCGGAAAACCACTGTTGCTTGTTTCCTTGTTTTTTTTTTTAAGATTCGGAAAGGGTTGCAAGAGGGAAGTTCGTTACTTGTTGTATTCTATCAAATATGGCATAACATCAACCCCAAACGCTTGATCATTCACAGTTTCTACAACTGCACGAGCATCCTCTAAAAAGAGTTACACACAAGATCAACGCAGTAAGAAAAAACCAATTTCAGTCGCTACTTCGTCAGTGGACAAATTCACACTCTTGATTCCCAAAGAAGCAATGAGTTCTGTTTTCAGCCATTGCATCCACCTACAAAACACAAAAATATGTGAGTCAACGTAATTGACTCTCCGATATACATGCCTTAATATTATAAATTCGTTTTGGTGCTCGCTCCACAGTCTATCAAAATGCTGACAGGAGGTTGCAAGTTGACTCAGGGTGAGCCAACAAGAACTAATACCAGTCAAACGACTCCCGATTTTGATAGAAAGAAGGTATACCTGAGACAAAACAAAGGTGGATCGTCTGAGGGATATGTAGTAGGAAGCTGAATTTGGTTACGCAAAGCAAACAATTATTTGGCAACATACTTCCACTCTCAAAGTCAATGGAGGTAGATGGGAAACTACGCGAAATTAGGGCACAAAATCGAACTACACAATCATACCAGTAACGTTAATCTCATCTTTTCCAGGCACTGAAACTGTCATGGGAGATTTCAAATCTGCCACCACTTCGATCTACCAAAATGTAAGTATGGAGGACAGAGGGAAAAAAAAAGTACCTCAGCAGTATTAGCAGCTGTTATGAGGATATGCTCATCAACGAAAAGGGTAGCTGGTATACCACAATTGACATAGCAACTAGGAACAGCGGTGCTGGTTGCAGTAGAGGTTGTGGAAGTGGTTTGGACTGCAGAAGCCGGCTGGGCGCCAGAAAGAAAAGAAGCAATATATGCAAGCTCCTCATGTGCAGCAAATGAAGTTGGCTTGGCTTTCTTCCCTTTTTTCTTCTTCTTTGAAGTGGTCCCAGTTGCACTAACTTGACTTCCAGGAGGTGTCGTGCCACTTGCCGAAGTAGAGGCTGTTTTCACTCCTTGGTCCTGCAAGTTATCTCGAGGCTTGGCTTCAGAACTAGCAGTACTAGTAGTAGTACTAGTTGCAGTAGTGCCGGAACCACTGCTGGCGGAAGTTGCAGCACTGACAGAAGAAACAGGAACTGCAGAAGAGTCGGCAGAGGCCTTTGCCGCTTTAGCAGTAGAATCCGCCGACTTTGTGCCCTGCGCATCAGTAGCAGTTTGTTTCTTCTGTGCCGCAGTAGCACCAGTCGAGGTAGCTGGTGTCTGCTGTGCAGCAGCAGTAGAACCAGAAGCACCGGCGGTAGAGGTGGCACCGCCCTTTTTACTTTTCGCCTTGCCACTGCTGCCATTGGCGTTGGATTTAGCGTTAGTTGCCCCTTGTTTATCACTAACAGCAACAGTAGCAGCAACAATAACAGTAGCACTGGTGGTGGTGCTGGTGCTGGGCTCGGGTGGTTGATTCAGAGCTGGAGGCTGAGCCTGAGCCTGCGCCTGGGCCTGAGTATCACCGCCGCTGGGTTTTTTGTTCTTGTTCTTTTTCTTCTTGTTGGTGGCACTTGTGGGTGCTGGGTCGGTCGTTGCCGTTGCCGTCGTCGTGGAGGCGCCTCCAACAACAGCAACAGGGGTTGTGGGAGCCGGGGCTGGGGCCGGGGCCGCGGGCGTAGGTTCAGACAAGGCAGCAGCAGTAGCCACTACCGCTTTGGTCGCGGTCGCAGTCGCTGTCGAAGTCGTAGCCGCGGGCTTCTTCTTCTTGCTCCCTCCCCCAGTGGCCGTGGCCGTGGTCGCCCCCGACGGCGCCGACTTGCCCTTGGCTGCGCTCGTCGGCGGGTTGTTGGCTGCTGGTGGTGGTGGAGGTGGCGCTGCTGCTGCAGTAGCGGCCTTGCGGGCCTTGCCTGTCCCTTTCCCTGTACCCTGCATGGCGTTGTTGTTGGTCGCAACGCTTCGGCGCCCTGGCTGTTTGTTTTGTGTTTGGTTTTTGTGATGGCGCTAGCCGCACTTATAAATGGGTGGCCAGGAGTTGCACGAAGGAACACTAGCACAAGTGGAAAAAAAACCGAACTCGGAACGGAATGTTTGATGGGAGTGTTCATCATCATCGATGATGGGACGTCACTTGGCCTTATCAGCAATTTTTAGAAGTACAAACAACAAAAAGCCATAAGTACAAGTACAAGGGTGGGTTGGGGTGTTGAGGGGGTAGTGCTGTGACAGGTGATTGCTATGATTCAGGTGTGTGATATGGGCGGGAGAGGCGAGAAGGGCCTGTGATTGGTGCTGGGTGATTGGTGCCTGTGCTGGTTTGGCGATACTGTGTGGGGTTTGTTGCTGGGTGCAAGTGGAGGCAGCGAGGAGGAAGAAGTTGTTGTGGTTGCTGCTGTTGCGGTTGTGGTTGTGGTTGTTGCAGAGGGCGGGGTGCGTGAGTGAAGTTGCGGGCTGGCCTCTGTGTTTGTTGTGTGTCTGTGCTGAGTGGTGCCTGAGGCTCTGAGGGAGGTGGTTACGTGGTGACTGTGGTGCACTTGTGGCAGTTCACACGAATTCAAATTTACCCGAGAGTACAGGTTATTGTCGCTGGCAGTGCGACGGAAGTCAATCTTCTGCAAGGGGAGTGGTGTAACATCACTGAGGCTTAGATTTTGCTTTTGAGCCCGGAGAGAGTCAGGAGACAGCACAGAAGTTGATGTGGTGAGTGACTCACTTTTTGGCTTTGGTACTACGCGCGGAGATGTGACTTGGTGAGGCCCGATCCTCGTTGCACCCCCAGTTGTGCTTCGCGCAGAAATTGGGGGTGAAACTTCGCTCTTCTGTTTTGGTGACTCTTTGGTCGGTACAGGTGAAGCGACGCAGTGGCCGAAAATAGGACGCGCACCAAAGATTGAGGCTGGAATGTTCTGGGACATAGTACCCAGCATTGAGGCAAATGCAGGGTATTCCGTTTGGTCCACACATAAGTTGAACCTGAGCCCAGAGGATAATACGAACTTTTCAGAGGACGCTAGTTTATTTGAGCTTACTCCAGCAGCCCTAGCGAATATTGCATAAGCAGGAAAAGGGGCTGAATGTAAGAAATCGTCTAATAATATCCTGGAAACTAGATAAGCAAAGAAATAGGCATCCACAACTAGTGAGCATACTTAGAGGAGATGACTAGACATGCCAAAGCTATTTCTCGAACGTTTTCGAGTGTGAGCGGAAGCCTTTGACAACATCTCTGAGCCAAAATACAAGCCACGATGACAACAGAATGAGGCAGTGACATATCCGCAGCCAAACTACGCAATGATTAAGAGACAATAAGAAAAAAAGAGATATAAGACCCAACCTGGCGAACAAATCAGGCAGCGGTCGGCAGCTCAACATCCCCACTGACGACGTCATGTCGACAGGCTGCAACATGGCTTCTTCGGCAGCAACGGCGCTCAGGGCCTCCAAGTCCCCTTCATAACAGCGGTTTGTTGTGGTTTCTGGTGTTTCTGATGATGACACAGAGCAAGATGAGGCATTATGTGTTTGTGACGGGCGGATCTTGGACAGTAAAAAAAAGGCAGCTGCCTTGTGCATAAACTGCTGCTGCAGGTTGTCAATAGTGGTTTGTTTTTTTTTTTAAATGTCAACTATCTCCAAGACAACGCCACGAAAAACTTGGTTCTTTAGACAAACCACAGATAAGATTTCGTTCCCGGGAGGTACAGCCCGGGGGAAAGGAAAAGGCTTTCTTTTGGAAAAAAGCTGAGGATTCTCGGCTTGGAAAAACCGTTTCATCGAAAATCTCCAGACGGGCGAAGTGGCTTCATTGAAGAGGAATGTGGTACTGGGAAGACAGGGTAAAAAAATAAGCAAAAAGGCTTCTTTCTGGCTGGCAATGCAAAAACGTGGCTTACACAAAAGTTTTACATTGTTTTTGGGATGGGGTGTTATCCACATCCCGCTACGCCCTCCACCAACAAAAATATTGTTACATAGTTCCAGCTGTTGTTGGGAAGTATGAAACAGGGGGCTCTGTTCACCTAGGTAGGGTTGGTATGTATCATTGCGGGCAATGACGGAGTTTACTTGTTAAAGTGACGGCTTTAATCACGGCTTGATCTGGTCTGATCCAAAAATGAGTTTGCGGCGCTCAGCTGGTATCACACCAGCATGGCACTGATGCATGGCATTGAGGTTAAATAGAGAGTTAGTTGCTTCGTCATCCGGCTGGTCCTTCGGGCTGCTAGGAGCTGAAGCGGAAGAAGTGTTTGGGGGTACCTCGCCTGGCTGGTTGGCAGGTGGCAGGGAAAGGGCGGTAATAGTACTGTGGTTGCCGGCACTACCAGCACCAACAGGGCACTTATCAGCAAGTGCCTTGATAAGAAGTTGTTTAGCTGTACGAAGAACCTGCCTGGATGAATCAAGTGGGTGTGTTTTACAGTGCAACCACATTGGCCCATAGTTAGGTTCTGCATTTATGCACCGCTGTTTAAATGTTAAACACAAACGCCAGAGTGGACGTTCTCACTTACCTGTTCAATATTATCGGTATCACAGGAAATACCCTTACATAAGATTTTTCTGTGAAGGCACTCGATAAAGGAGTCCCCATACTGAGGGGTGAACTGTATAGCAAACTTCAAAGCTCTTGAGCAACCATATTAATTAATGCACATGTTGAGTCGGGGAGCACACTTTTTGGCCTCTTTGAAGTCGTTTTGGTAAAGATAAATTCGAGCACCTTCACACCACACTTCCCCTGACTTGGGTACCTTGAGAAGGTTACTCCCGTACTTAGTGCTTTAGATTACCTCTCGGAGTGCTTTCTGGAACACTTTCATTTGGGCTTCAGTTCCACTTGATTGTTTCAATTGTATAAAGACTGCCCACAAGCGACCAGTGGATGTGTGTATCTATAGAGATTCAGGTTCGAGACAATAGCTTACAAACTTACTTTGAGTGCTTCTTTCACTGCTGCAAGGGCACCTGGGATATTTCCAGCGCGAATTTCCAGAAGTACACTTTCGAGATACACCTGGGATGGTGTCTAAAACTTGCGAGGTATGAATTTTATTACCTTCCACTCGTATGAATATTCTTTTCTTGCACTGGAAAGTATGTTTCTTGCAGCTTCAATGTCACCTGCGTACTCTTCAAGCCTGGACTTGTCGAGCAGTACTGTTGGCCTCATTTTTAAGGGTACTTCCTGTAGAGCACGTCTCACAAGCATTCGTCCGACAAGAATTTCGTCAGCCCCAAGCTCTGTTCTTGCTCCTAGTTTTTGGTAAGAAAAGAGCTCCTGCTGAGTTGTGTTACCTCCAAGCCAGATTTTCCACAACAAATTTTCAGGGCAACTGAAAACAGCATGAACGTACATATCCCTAGCTTTTTCGCAGTTACCTGCCCTATCTTCTATTTGCGCAGCTTCAAAATAAATTTTCCAAACCAGCTCCTACATGGCTCAGTAGGTTTCACAACGTCGGTATGTGTACCTTGGAAATTTGTTGTACAGCTCTCTCAACTATCAGGCGCGTTTTTTCTAAATTTCCTTTGGAAATTTTCTCATGGATCCGTAGGGCAGAAAACCACAGTGGACCATAACTAAACATGTTTAAGGTTCATGGATTAAGAATTTTACCTACCGTGTGCACTGCTTCAAGCCAGTCTCCACTATAGTAACAGCTTTGTCATAAAATTCATATTTTTCCTCAAAGCGATATGCTTCTTGGTAAATAGGGCCAAACCAGGGTGCATGTCGGATCAAATACTGTGGCCAAGTTGTTAATAGCACTTCCAGATTGAGAATGGCCAAACCCTAAAAATGTGCCGTGCAAGGGTAATATTGCCATTTCTGGCCTCCAATAAAGCACCCTCAAGCATGGTCTTCCAAGTCTTTTCAACCGGGAAGTGTCTGGAGGGTGGTTAGGATGTAACTAAATTGCGTTATTACACACTTTACTCGGGATAGCAAAGATCGAGCTGCATCTAGGTTGCCAAGCTTCTCTTCCAACTTGATGGCCTTTAACATTAAACTTTCATTATAAGAGCAATTATTAAGGCCTCTTGCGAGAATGTTCTTTATGTGATCAGAACTGAGATGAAGAGGTTTGGAAGGGTACCCTGCACGCTTCAACTCTCCCATACTCTTCTTCCATTTTTGCGTATTCCAGCCACCCCTGACAAGCATAGGGTTGCAACTCTGTAACTTTTTCATAATAGTCTCGTGCTTCTTCCAAAACATTTTCACGTTTAGCCATATCTGCCATCTCAAGGTAAACCCTCCAGTGGACTTTGTGAGGAAGAATTGAGAGATGGCGCAATGCAAAATTAACGGCGGCTTTCAGTCCCTCATCCTTCTCCGTCTGTTTAAACTTCCGGTAAAACATTTTATAAGATAATCTAGAATTGGGGCTTTCCACCAATTCTCCCCTTTTGTTGTGAATCAGGAGAGCGTCATCATTAATTGAGCCATCTTTTCAAACAGTGAGTAACAATCAAAGCCATAGAAACGATATTACCTTGTGGTGCATACTGCCTTGGGGACTCCTGGGGAAGAGGCAACGGTGCATTTGATGAAAGCATATCATAGGTGGAGTGAGGTGGCAAGTCAAGTGGGTAACCAATACTTCTTGGAATATCGGGTCTTAAAATTGGGAGAGATGTCGTTGGTGCAATTGAGGGAACAGTTGGTGTGTTGAGAAGAGGTTGTCTCGTATATGCATGGTCACCTCTTGGGGACAGTTTGAAGGGTTGCTCGTTAGAACGAGGGGAGAGTGGTTTGTACATTTGTTGTGGATCTGCAGCAGGTCGGGGAGATGTTTTGAAGGCCTGTGGATCGGTTCCTCTTGGGGATATTGCCTTATATGATTGTTGCAAAGACAGTTGCTCAGCTGATCTAGGGGATAATGGTGGAGCTTTGTAGCTTGGCTGTTGGTCACCACTGCGAGGGGATAAAGGTTTATAGGGCGGTTGTTCAATAGAACGTGGTGACAACTTATACTCAGCAGACCTGGGAGAAACAGGAAGTTTGTAACCAGTGGAAGGTTCAACGGATCTTGGGGAGGACAAGGGAAGTTTGTAGGGTGGCTGGTCACCCCGGGGGGAATTCTGTGGGAATTTGGTTGTTTGTTCCTGTGAGCGAGGAGAGAGTGGTTTAAACGATTGTTGTTCCAAAGATCTCGGTGAAAGAGGTTGTGGCGGTTTACCACCAAGAACTGGATTGGGAGATGTGAAATTAAGCTGTGGCATAGAATAGGCAGGCGACTGTGAAGGGGGTGGAAAACCTGTTGTGGGACCGACATCAAGAGGCGGTGGCCCAGAGGACTCCAAGTGGTCTGCTGAATGTGACCTTGGAACTGGAGGTTGCATCAGCACTGCCGGTGTTACGGTGGTAGGCTGAAAGCCACTGGGAAAATGAAAATACGAAAAGGATGCGTCTTCTTTTTCAGGTAGCCTTTTTCCGTCGTGCTCGGTTTTCCATCCTTGATCTGACTCGCATTGAACCTGTAGTTCTTCAGTAGTTTGAACTTGGGGGGCGTTCAGTATAAAGCCAGGAATAAACTGAGGAGGAGGAACGCTTCTAGAAATTCTCGAACCGCAAACTTCCTGCTCCTGGGCAAGTCGGGAAGTGATTGGAAGAGTTTGGGGAGGGGGTGAGGTAGAAATCGGAAGATTAGGTACATTAGAGGTAGTTGGATTGATATTAGGAGATGCCGTTGGGGTTGGGCCACGATAGATAGGCACAGGAAATGACAACTGTTTGCGGAGAGCGTTACCAGAAGAAGCTGTTGTTGATTGTGGCATGAACGGTAGGGATGAGCTTTTGTGTATAAGGGATTGGTTGTACAACGAATAATCCTCAATAGAAGGATCAGGAGTAAGGGGTGTCGTGGGGGAACCCCACAGACCCATGTCAATCGAACTCATGTCATTCAACGAACCGTCAGAACCCCTAAACACAGTGTGAAAAGAAGAATAAAAGAGAAAAAAGGATGGGAAAAAGGCTCACTCATAGTCATCCAGAAGATGCAATGCTTCAAGGCCACTTTCCATTTGAGAATCAGATTCTGTACAATATTTTTCGAAGGCTAGCTTTTCTGCACTCTGATCAGGACGAAATTGGTTCGTTGCCTCGTCCCAAATAACACCAGGATGGGGGCCATTTATGAAGTCGTACGCCTTATCCTTGTATTCTTCACTGCCGTCGTCGTCTTCCATATCCCCTTCATCGTACCCATTTTGATAGGAGTACGAATCATACATTCTCCTTGGGGAATCTTGATAGTCAAGCTCATTACCCACTTGATCCTCATAATAATCTCCAGGGTCTCTATAGCAGTTGTCCGCGCCAGTAGTAGCAGTATCTTCAATTTGTCCCATCTGCGCCATTGTATAAGCCGAGTAAGGTCCGTTCAGATGGGCTCCATTATTGTTAACGTCACTGGCTGCAATAAGGGAATGAAGAAGAGAGGAACTAGGAGAACCCGGCGGCGTATAACTAGATGAAGGGGCATTGCTGGGAGCACTTATACCTCTAGGAGAGGTGATTCCAATACTTCTTGGAGAAGTCACAGTCACGCTTCTCGGGGACGTGATAGTATTGTTCCTTGGAGATGTGATGGTAGCATTTCTTGGGGAAGTGATAGGCAGATTTCGAGGGGAAGTGATATTCAAACTTCGAGGGGAAGTTACAATACTCACAGTCCTGGGGGACCCAAGGCCTCCTAGGGAGGGTGCTGGTGTTGTGGTATTGCTGCTAGCAGTGCCACTGTTGTGTGCTAGTTTGGTAGTATTTATGGCGGTTACAGGGCATTTCGGTGTCTGGGTTTTAGCGCTTAGAGGGATGTAGGCAGGAGCTTGTGCATTGAACGTAACGGTAACTTGAGGTGGCTGAGAGCGAGGGGAGGTGGTACTCCCGACCTGTTGTTGCTGCTGCTGTTGTATGTAATCATTAATAATGGGGCCTGATTGTTGCCGAGGCGATTTTACGCCGCCGTTGAGGCCGAGGGACGGGACGCCGTTCGCGCGCGGAGACGCAGGCCACGCCCCTGTCGCCGAGGACATGTGGGTATTCGAGGCCAATTAAGAAGACGCTGTTTGAGTTGGCACTCGCGCCGCGAAAACCGGGACGTCGTCGGTCGGTTACGCCCTCTTAGATCTCACCAACAAACAAACTTGTAGGTCACCTTTGCACGTGAAGATCTTGACTGCGGTGATTATCAACAGAACCACAGCGCTGGCGTAGTACGGTGTGCCTTGTTGGTTTTTTTTTTTTTTTGTTTTTTCAAAAAAAACAAATAGAAGTAGAAAGGGAAAAAAAATCTGAAAGACATGTTGTTCTTTTTGTAATTTAGAACCTCGCTCGGCTCTATTTTCGTCGTGTTGGCTGTCTCGGCAACGAAATTTTGGGGTTCACCGAAGTACAATTTACCTCTCGCGTCTTTCCAACCCTACGAAAAAATCGCAAGTCGGTGCTTTCGTGCAATGGAAGTGAACTCACTGCGTGCCTTTTCTGGTCACACGGTGTATAACGTAACATTGCCCAACAAGGGATTGTTGATTGAAGGGTCGTTTTCTGTGTGGACTTTGGTTTAAGTGTTGTTTGTTGGCTATGAAGTGTTGGTCATTGGTGGTGGTGGGGTTGCAGTTGGCGTGGTGGATGTGTTGTTGTTTGTTGGCCCAGGGGGTGCCTCGTTGTACTGGAGCTGGAGAACCACTGGGAACTGGGTCATGTGTGTGAATCGAACCACGCTCTCGCCATTGGAAAACTCCACTGTTATCTCTTCCATGGGAATGGACACAATCCTTGATGGGCGAGGAATCCCACGGAGAATAATCTTGGTGGAAGAAGAGCCTCCTGAAGGGCTTGTTACCAGAGCATATACAGTGCCCCTCTCATCCACTGTGTAGCTGACACACCCCGCATTGTGTGCACGCGGCCATGGGGAAGTGCTGAAAATGGCACAGCCTCGTTCATTCAACCATGAACCAATGTCTAGCAGTGCGCTTGTCTCTTCATCAACAATCAATCCTTCAGAGGTGGGTCCAACATTTAAGAGAAGGTTCCCATTTTTTGCCACAACTTCTATCAGTGTCCTCAAGAGCTCATCTCTCCTCTTGTAGTAAGAGGGTTTAAGATAGGAATTATGACCCCAGCTGCTCCCAATTGTCATGCAGCACTCCCACTTGTGAACAAGAGTGCCAGTGGCAATAAATCTATCCCTACCGTTATAAAAGTCACCATGGAATCCAGAGCAGCCTTCACCAAGTCTATCATTAACGACAACTTCGTCGCGTACATCACTTTCATTGTAGAGCCATGCAAGAAATTCCTTGGTTCTCCAGAATTCAGCGGTTCTTCCCCAATTACCATCAAACCATAGAACACTTGGTTTGTAGGTCTGCACCAACTCTCTCAGATCACTGGCAACCACATTAGGTCTTGCAATGTTTTTACTGTGGAATTGTTAGAAATTCAGCGAGTAGAAGCAATGTACCCGTCAGATATATCCGAGGACCACTCCAGCAGGGAATAGTACAGTCCAAATTTCATACCCTTGGCACGAACTGCTTCAGAGAGTGCCTTTATCAAGTCTCTATGTGGTCCTACCTACGTATTAGTGAGTGCATCATTTTTTAGTTTTCTTTGGGGGTTGGAAGGTACATCAACTGCGTTCCACTGGGGGTGCATTTTGCTCCCCCAAAGGCAAAATCCTTCATGATGCTTGGAAGTCTATTGTACTTTGTGGTTAGCACTTGCAAGCAAAATATATAAGTCTATCACCTACCAGGACAACATATTTAGCTCCAGCGGCAGCGAAAATGCTTGCCCACTCATTTGGATCCCACTTACTAGCATTGAACTGAGGCGCGAACTCCGAATAGGGAAAATTTGGTCCGTACATCTCAGAATGGTGCTGTCGCGTTGCACCGTCATCTCTACTGGGTGTCTGCAACTTTCTCAAGTACCACTCCGCCCCTCCTCTCTACTCAAAGTAAGTATGCAAGTAAGTCCAAAACAGCCAAACAAACAAACAAACAAACAAAACAAAACAAAACAAAACAAAACAAAACAAAACTAAAAAAAAAGCCCAACAGACCCAAAAAACCAAAACCAAAAACTAAATAGCAATTAAGTTGGGTGGTTGCGCAACCACGTGGCTCTAACCAAACCTTGTGGACAGCAAAAGCAGGGACGGCATAGACACCCCAGTGGATGAACACGCCGAACTTGGCGTCCGCGTACCACTTTGGCAGGGGCCTCGCGTCCAACGACGCCCAGTCCGCCGTGTACGTGCGCCTGTGGCCGCGGCTGTGGCTCCCTTCTCCTGTCCCACAAGTGCTTGTCGGGCTGCCGACACCGCCATTATCGGTGCTGCTGGTCGTTGTGCTGCTGGTGCTGCTGGCATCGGCTACGGGCGTTGCTGTGGCCGCTGCTGACGTCGGTGTTGAGGTGGAAGTGGAATTGGAAGTGGTAGTGGTGCACGTCTCAGGATTGGTGCACCCGCGAGTGTTTCCAGATACGGGAGGCGCCGTGGGTCCCATCATTGGCAACTGCCGCTGGTCAGATTGACTGCCGTATGTGGCAGTGTGAGATTGAGGACTGCAGTACGTAGCATGCCGTTGCGAATTCATCATTCCCCTGCTACCCCCGAAACTGCCCTTCATGTTTCCTTTTCTTTGTTTTTTTGTGGCTTTCTGATTCGGAATCAACAGTTTTTATTGGAACTTTCAAAAAAATGCAAGTGACAGGGTGGAATGGAATTTCGTTTGGGTGGGATGCATAGTGAGCCAACAGAGTCTAACTAAATGGAACTTAGTTCTATTGGAGTTTTGTGTTGGGTTTGAGTATTATTTACGGCGAAGTAATGGTAATGTTAGTTTAGTTTAGTTTGGATAACCCGTGAGGAACAAGTAAGTAGTACCACTTGGTTCCGGCATTGTGTGGTTTCAATCGTCACCCCACTTGTGCATTTCCTGTCCGGGTGGAGGTGAACCCTTGACGTGCCCCTTTCCAACTTCCTCCCAGTTCGTGGACAAGACTGTGCCACCGCTCTCAGTGAAAGACTTGACCATTGCCCTGCGCTGCTCCTCCGAGCCGTTGGCGAAAATCTGCTGGAACACAGCCTGCAGTGCCGCGTCACCGGTGGGCTTGTCCTCGTCCTTCTCGCCTTCATTCACAATCTTATCCCAGTCCTTGGATGTTCCCGGGTGAGACGGTGCTTTGGGCGCGGCGGTAATTGGCTCCAGTGATGCCCAGGTCTGCCCCGCTTTTTGCTTCTTCAGTTTGATCTCCACCTTGGTCTGCATGACAGTCCTGGTGGTGTCTCCAGATATCACTGGGCCCCACAGGTTGATATCAAGGGTGAATTCGCGCCCCTCTGGAAGCTTTATGTTCAGGTCCATGTGGCGCTCTGTCACATCCAGACTTACATCCCGCTCCTGCACTTTTTTCTGGAACACCTCAATCACCACATGCGTTGCATTTTGATACCAATCATACTTCTTAGGCGCAATGGGCTTAAAAACGGGAGCAGGAGTAGGGGTAGGAGTTGGAGTTGGAGTGGTAACCACTGAAGGTGCTGTCGGTTGAGCTGGAGTGGTATTTCCATTTGCAGGTGTATTTGAACTTGGATCAGTATTAGTACTAATATTTGTATTTGTATCTGCAGGCTTTGAGGCCGGCTTTGAGGCCACAATCGGTTCACTACCTATTGGTCCTGACCGAGTAGTTATTGCATGTGACGAAGGCGTCGTTGGGGCTGCAGTTGCATGTGACGTGCGCGTCGTTGGGGCTGCAGTTGCAGATGATTTGGGATTGGGCTCTGTGATTCCCAGCTCGACCTTGCATTTGCGAATCCACATCTTGCAAGACGCCTCAGAAGGATCTAGCTCAGCCACGGCGTGGAAGGCCTCGAGGGCGGTCTCGAACTCGTCGAGGGAAAAGGCCGCGACCCCCTTCTTCAGGAAGGCCTTGGCGTTGCGGGGGTCGAGGGCGATGGCCGCGCTGGCGTCGGCGACGGCGTCGAGGAAGTTGGACATCTTGATGTGCGTCTGCGCGCGCCTCACGAGGGCGTCCGTGCTCGACCTGTCGAGGTCCAGCGCCGCGGTGTACGACGCCAGCGCGCTTTCGAACTGGTCGTCGAAATACGCCTCATCACCTTTGGCGATCAGTTCCTTGGCCATTTTTGTTTCTATTTCGGTTGTGAGTTGGACGTATTGTTTATTGTTGCTAGCAAACCAGCGAATCTGACGAAGAATTCAAGGGTATTTCGGTTGGAACCTGAGTGGGCCGGAGGGGCTGCAGACTGTCACTCCAGAAGAGCTGGGCCTTGCGGTGATAATGCATTTTTCGATGAGGATGGGAATGGCAGGTAGGTCTTCTCACATAGACCGAAAACATGTCTGGATCAAATCAGAAGGAACTTTTCTCATTGGGAAAGTGGATCAGGACACAAAGGTGCTTACCGTAAGAGAAAAGGAGCTCCTGAGATTTCCATTCCATAGTGGTGAAGAGCAAAAATAAAAGCAACTGTTTTCAAGTAAAGAATGATCCACAGAAAAATGATTTTATTTTCAAATGTGAAGGAAAAAAAAGTAACCGGGCAAGAACCGAAAAACGAACACAAAAAAAAAAAAAAACCACAAAACCAAACACACACGCAGCGCGACAAACGAACAAGACAACATGTCGAAGAAGACCAAAGGCGCAGCCACTCCCGCTGCCATACCCAAACTGGAGATAGAATTAATGATGTGCGGTGAGGCCGGTAGTGGTAAAACCACTTTCGTGTCGTGCTACATGCAAGGCCCTGGTGTCGCCGCTGCCCCGAACGCACAGGGTTTCCACATCAAGAACATCGATGCACCTGATCGAAAAATATGCGTCAAGGTACTTGTGCTTCACTAAACCAACACATAAACATAAGCATTACCATACAATGAAATTCAACAAAAAAAAAAAGTACATGATTTCACTCTTGTAGTACAACACAAATGTTTCCCTAGTTCCTAACCCTTGTCCTATAGACGTGGGACAGTTCAGGCGAAGAAAGATTCAGACATCTTACAACGGCCGCCTACAAACGAAGCGAAGGTTATATGGTCGTGTTTGATCTCAACGACGAAGAAACCTTCTCGCGAGTTGTTGACTGGGGAGACGAGATCAAACGCTACTGTGCCAGTGAAAACAAGGTTGTATTCGTCGTCGGAAACAAAACCGATTTGGAGAGAGTCGTCACCAGAGAACAGGCGGAACAGGCAGCGGCACAAATCGGTGCATCCTATTTCGAGGTAAGACCCTGTCTAGAACTTTTTTTTTTTGCTTAGGTTTTTGCAGGCTTGTGCACTTAACGGCACAAACGTGAATGAAATCTTCAACGACCTACTAACGCGGGTTGTGGCTGGGAAAGATGCTGCCGATAAAGCAAAAAAACCATCGGGTGGTGTTTCAGGCCTGCAGAAAAGTACCACTACCACTGGTAAAGGAGGAAAGGCGAAAGGAGGCAAAAAGGATGGGGGAGGGTGCAACCTGCTATAGATGATACCTTGTGTATGTCCATGTTTGTAGTACCGTGTGTGGATGTAAACAGCGAGTTTGTGTGGGATACTCTCCCAAATAAAATGCAATTTCCTCGCTCAGCTTGCCTAACTTTCTTTTTGCAGATTGCTGTAAATATACCTAAAAGGAATCCTATGTCCGACCTCTTATTAAAATAATGCCAACCGTTTTCTCAAGCAAGTTTCTACTTGCTGGAGTACCTCCATCACCCAAACAAACAAATTCTGTCTGGACTTAAAAAATTTTATGTACACTTGCTGTGGCCGTTTGGTTAGTTGGCTGCATAAAATAATCAACAGACCGGAACGCTGTCATTTCGTTATCGTGGCTCAGGATCGGCGGTCTGGTGTTTTTTTTATTCTGCCAGTTGTCCTTAGATTCTTCTGCATCTCCAAGTTGGTCTCGTGCACACGCTTCTTGTTTTTTTTTGTTTTTTTTTGGAGCATGAGGGTGTCGTTTCAGCCCAAAGGTAAAAGCGGAGCAAACTATGCAACGCCAACCAATACGGTGGGCCATAATCCCGTTTCAAGGGCTTTGCTTTTTTGTGTACTGTACGCGTGTGACCCACAAACAAAACAGAAACCAAGGGCAACCTCATTGACGGGGCCTCTGGTTGAGAGGTTATCGCGTGCATTGGCATCTGCACCTTCTACCAGGGGAGGAACCCATCTTCTTGATTTGTTTCAGCAAGTATGTTTTTTTTGTGAGAGAGAGAAATTGGTGAAATTGGTGTGCTACTATGAAAGGTCACCTTTCATTTGGCAATAGGTAACGACCAGAGTTGATGGCATACCTGGCTTTATTAAATCCAAAGCCACTGTTGCTGCACCCATTAAATACATTGCAACAAGAATGAGGTTCTCTAGCACCCATTTATATCTATATACTAAATTTTATGCAGTACGATTGTTGAGAAAGTGGAAACTGGGATGCCAGAGGATGTATTGAAAGTGTATGCAATGGAAATGTTCTATATTGTCGATGCCCTTGCATCAGGCCTGCCCTGCACCGACGTATACTCTTAATACAGCTTGCTTCGTGATTACTAAGTTTCTTTTCAAGACAAAACTTGCTGCAATTACAGGAAACGCTGCTCTTGTAAGAATGAAAGTAGAGGCCAACAAAACTGAAATTGAGTCTTCAGATGCAAAACAAAACAGCTTGCTACATTTAACTTGTCTATCTGAAAATGCAGAACTGTTAGGGTACCTCATGGAAAAAGCCCAGGTTTGCCATGTTCCTTTTTTCTTAGTACCGAGCCCAAACAGGGGATTATTTTCACGGAGAATAGAGATGGTTACAACCTTGTTCACCTAGTTTCTCTTGTATCTAAGAAGTTGAATTTCCATTGTTGATTGAACAAAGATAGGTTCAACAAAATGCCTTGAAGTACTTTTAAAGTTTATGGGACCAAATGCTTTTACCTCTGAAGACAAGCATGGACGCACCCCAGTTCAGCATATGATTTCAGGTTCTCGATCCCTGCCTTGCCTTTCCACTCTACTGGCAGCTGCTCCTGCACTCTTTAGCACAGAGATTGCGGCATCACCTCTGCACTATGCCATAAAAGCCCACTGCTCCAGTGATCTGCTCCAAGTTTTTATAGAATCGCCTATCATTGACCTCAATGTCAACTCACCCCTCCGATATGCTGTTATAACCAAGAATCTTGTTGCAATAGAAGCTCTTACAAACTCTACTCGAGTGAGTGACAAAGAAAAAAATCTTACATTACAATACATTTCCTCTGAGATGAAGACTCTGAAATGGGCACACTCATTGCTGCAGGTCTCAGAAGAAATGCAGAAGTATTACTACAATGTATTTGGAGTTCTACTTCGTGCTGGGGTCAATCCCAGTAGTTCCCTCCATGACATTGTTGAAACTGATAATGTGGATATGCTAAAATTTGTTGTATCTTCCGCCAGAGTCATCGAAGATTTACCCAATGCTTCAGGAAAAATGCTTGCCCACTATATCCGTAGTGTTGAAGCAGGGGAGGTCCTATTAAAAGTTGGGGTGAATATAAATGCCATATCTTCGGAAGGCAACACTCCACTCATGGAGTCTATTATAGTTGGTAATCGAACAGTGGCAGAGTGGCTATTACAAATTCCAGGTATTGACTTGAATCATATTAATCAGGATGGGAAGAGTGCTTTGACATGGTAGACCTTTCCAATTGACTCGGCTTTTAACCTTACGTAGTACCTTGCGGAAATCCAATCAAGACATTGATAATGAACTTCTATTCAAACTACTGAGTTGTGGTGCAGATCCTCTGCCAATTCTCTTTTTCGTAGTGTCGATTGATGATATCAAGCTACTTAAGCTTATTTCCAGTATTCATAAAACTGTCGGGGAAGTGCGCGATTCTGATAATGAGACCCCCTTGCACAAAGCACTGAGCCCTGAGGCAGTCGAGGTTTTGTGTCTTATTGGAGCTCAAGTGAATGCCAAATCCAAGAAAAACGAAACACCACTGATGAGGTCTATTATGAACAATAAGACTCCAGTGTCTCTAGCACTCTTGAGCAACCCTTCTGTGCAGCTTGGGAATACAGATATACTTGGGCGGAATGAACTTTATTTATCACTGCGTCTCCAAGATACCACTGTTGCTTTAAAAGTTTTGGACATGATTGTTTCTGGGGAGACAGAAAGGGGAGTTGGGCCTCAATTGCTTACAGCCGTTTCAGGATCTGGTTGGACGGCATTGCACCTTGCATTTAGGCATGGGACTGTAGTGACCAGAATAGCTACTGAATTAGAGGCAAAAATAGACTGGAACATCCCTTCCACAAAATACTCATTGGTGCATTTAGCTGCCCATCATAAAGATCCATCCATTCTCAAGATGCTCGTTGGGAAAGGACTAAACACTCAACAGCGCACACCTGATAAAAAAGAGTTCACAGCACATGAAGTAAGGTTCCTTTTCATTTCCTTTTCCAACGGCTCTAGGTGGCTCTTTATCACGTTCCTCAATTTACTGAGTGTGCCAATTATTTGGCATCAACATGCGGTGTTCTAGAGAGAGCAACAGCGCAGGTTGAACAAATTTTACCCAATGCGTGCCTTGAAGTTATTTTCAGGTTTGCCAAAAGTAGTTGCGTTTTTAGGAAACCCAATAAACAAGTTAGTTTCTTGGATATTGTCGATTTGAACTCGTGTGCCCTCACATGCAAACAGTGGTATGACGTTTCTTTGCAAGCAAAGCAATACAGCAAGTAGAGTAAATTGTCTCAGCTATAACTCAACTACCTTTTTATTAGGGTTGCTCTCAAGTATGGTGACAATGAAGCAAGTATGATAAGGTATCTACTTTTTCATGGATCGAAAATTCATAAGCAGTGTAGGAACTGGAGATTGGCGGCTATAGCAGTAGGTAATCAGTGGGAAGCTTGGCTGAAGGTTACAAAGGAAGGCACTGAGTTTTTTGCTAAGCCAAAAAAAAAAAAAAACAAAGATCATGCGACCAGGAGAGGGTGTTTGGTGTGCAGTCATTAAAAGGAATATTGATACTGTAGTTGCTTGTGACCCTTTGGAATGGCTTCAGCCTTTACAAGAGAATATTGCAGTAATTAATGGCCTGTGGGAAAATAGTCTCCCTGTGGTTTTCAACATTGGTGAAATGAGCTTCATGGCGCACATGCCTCCCTCCCTACATCTCATTTGTCAGGGAAAGGCAGGCCTTATGGTATGAATGATACAGGATTACTACATTCTCAGAACGCACAGGATATACTCCGTCTCAAACATGTAATCCTTATATGGTACCGGCCACCAACAACTCTGTGGATGGATATCTCTGCACATGTATCAAACCTCCCGGACAAACTAGTAAGCTAAAAATCAACAGGTGCGGTACTTCCGGGACTACTATATGTATGCAGAGAGTGCCCGAGGTTGTTGTGATATGTGGGGTGAGCTTTTGCATGAATGTGGATGGTGGAGTTAGTAGATAGAATACACCCAAATGAAGAACAAGCAATTTGAAGAAGAATGAAACGCTTATTTTATTCCTCTCATTTGCCTCGTGGGTAGTCTCTCACTCTTTTTTTTTTGTGTTTTGATTCTAGTGTTGGTCTATTGTATTTGTTTCGTGGCTTTGTTATCAGGTGCTGCTGTCAAAAAGGGGCTCCAGTGCGGAGACGACAGAGTCAAACTTTGGCCTTGTGGATGGTTCTTGTGCCCAACAACTTCCTATCAAGGGAACAGCATCACTGGGTACTTTCTCTGTCAAAGTCAACCTCTTTTGTTGGGTTTAGTTTTTGGTGCCAGAGTAAAGAAAAAGAAATACCTTCCCGGAAATTACAAACTCTAGAATTTCTGCACAGTGGTTAAGTGGTTGTATTTAAAGGAGGGGTGACTCACTCCAAGAAGAACCACGGAACTCAGAATCACTGAAAGGGACTAAAAGCTGTAAGAACACTGACAAGGAAAAAAACAGGAGTACCCTTCTCTGTGAATACGAAGTAAGACAATACGGCGAAACTGTACACGTCAGTGGAGAAGTCGTAGGGCGCATTTTGTAGAATTTCTGCAATCAAATGAGATCCCTTATTTACTTACCCCTAGGATATACCTGGACTCATATATGCAGGTGTTCTAATGTGTGTGAGATCACTGTTTACTTGGATAGAATTTACTCACCCAACTGCCTTGGTCATCTGAAGATCGGCAGCTGAGGTTGTGATATCTCGTGTTGTTCCAAAATCGGTTAATTTTGCACACACTGCCGCACTTGTGTCAAGTGTGGCGAGTAGAATGTTGTCTGCTTTAAGGTCTCTGCATACAATGAACACCGGGGGAAAAAATAGTTCAATGATACCGGTGAATAATGCCACTCTAAAAAAATGAGAAAAAACACAAAGATGAGAGAATGAGAACCTTGTGCAGGTAGCTCATCCCACGTGCACAGTCCAAAAGAATTTTATATTTTTGCTTTATTGTGAGTTTATTGTGTTCAATCACATGTGACAGACTTCCCAGTTCCATAAATTCCTAATTCTCTTAATGGGTTTTCATGAATGTTCATCCATACTGTTAATATGGCAAGCCTCTTCTTAATATGAATTGCACCAACGAAATTCACTATCTAGAGGACGTGGGTACCAACCCGGGTTACAGAAGATGATTACCTGTGGGCATCGGAATGACTCCAATGTTTGAATCTATTCATTTTTAGATCGTTTCTAGGTTATCATAGGCACACCTCCTGAAGAAACTCGTCATGCATTGCCTGTGTAGCACTTTCCTGATTTTTGAGAATCTGAAACATTTTATGTATCATTTAGATATCTAAGTTCAGAATACCTTGACAGCAACAGTTTGACTACGCCACTCCCCCTTATAGACAAATCCAAAAGAGCCTTTGATAATTATTATAACTTGTTACAAGTTTGATTGTACATATACCTTCACCTGTTTTTGGGTGTTAGAATAAGAATAGCATGCCCAAAGTACCTACCAATAGCCGGAGTATGTAAAATAATTTCGTCAGGATCCAGTTTCGTTGACAGCTTCGATTCTAAGGTGAGTGGGATAGTAATATGCTGCAATGGTTTCTCCCCAAAATTGCGACCTGATATCCAAGTGCAATTAAGGATTGGCACTAAAACTTCGACGTCTAACCAAATGAAGCAGCCAATGTGACAGAACCTGATATTGATGTCGTACACAGCATAGTGCATGTAACAAGAACGTCAACTTGACCCATCTTTTCGCCAAGTTACAAAAATGAAGAGTCAAATTACTAACCGGTTCAAGGATAACGCTCTGGGGACTAAAGGACATTGCAATCTTTCTGGATGGTGGTGGATAGAACTTATAAATGATGGGTTTCTTGGTATAGTTGGTCAATTCAATTGATTCTTCCAATTGTTTATCCACAGGGGCTCGGTGTGATCCAAGCCCAAAAGATAAAGTGGAAATCGACACCTGAATGTAGATTATTTGGGGTTTGAATGTATGGCAAACTTACGTTAAGAATGAAGTCATCATTTTCCACAGCCCTACAGGGGATTACAAACAAGTCTGGAAAGAAAGGGGGTATACAGTGACTTCGATTCATCAAAGACGTCTTCATTTGACTCATCTGTTGTCCAGAGATCATTCATTGGAACCTCTCCTGGGAAATAATGTCTCCTGCTTTCCTTTAGAAGGCATAACCATTTGTGGTTTTTGGAACCTCTTTCGAAAGCAAATGCAGGCAGTAGCCACAACTGCCGAAGAAACAAGTAAGAGAGCACCACCCCCACAAACTCCTATCACCAAAGGGAGGTTGAGCTTCTTGGTACAAGGCAAAGAGGCATGATTGCTTTCCTGAGAAGCAACTACTACTACAACAGAATCTCCAGATTTCACTTTTGGAGGAATCTTGCATGACAATGCAGTATGGAATGTTGTCATAACTGTGTCCTTGCAGCGTTCCCCTCCAATTAAAATGGATATCTCGGATTCATTTGCACCGAAGTTTGAGCCAGTAATATTTAATGTGCCACTGGTGCAACTCGTTACTGCTACTGACTCAATAGACGGCGCTAAGAATCTTAAGTGAAATGGAAAATAAGACAACTTCCCTACCCCGGTAAGAAAATATATTTGCAGATGCAGACTGGGAATTCTCTGAGTTGGCTGGGATTATTATCTAGTGGATACCTAAGCTGATTTCTTGTGTTACAAAATGATACCTCAATAAGATTCCCTGTACCAATCCCCATACAAGGCAAGCAGGAAATTTCTACTCCTGGGTGCGAGACATGTGCATCCTCACAAGGTTGACCGTTTATAGTAACTGAAACCTTCATGGGTTAGTATTTGTACAGTATCTCGGGGTTTTACATTCGTGACAAGAGGCCCAAAATTAGAACCAGAAATTCTTGTATACTCATCTCCTGCAGTGCTGGTTGGTGATGCTGATAAAACGACCGGACCTAGGAGGACGTTACAGTTGTGGGAATCAAGTGGTATACCTTGATAGTTCAGCTTAATAGTGTTGGAGTAAATATTTTTTACTTGCACTCTTATGAAGTGGTTCAGGCCAGTACCAGCAGGAATTGGAGCCATGATAGCACTCTGATTTAACCATGACGCAATAAACGTAGAGCTGTTATCCACAAAACCACTTATTTTATAGAATGAACCACCAGGTCCAAAGTTTGTACCCTAATGCAAATAAATCGAGACTAAATGGGAACTTGCATACACTAATGATAATACTTTCTCCCAGTGTTTGCACTGCTGGAATATCGTCAATGACAGGCTCTAATGGTGCATTAACAGAAAAAGAAAAAGTTTTCAAAGGGAGACTAGCCAGAATAACAAAAAGAAGTGGCGGAACCGAATTGCGACGACCCAGTCGGAACGAATACCTGAACTGTATTTCCACAGCCTACACCGGGGGGAGGGTAGCACTATTAATAGTATTAGTACAAAAGGTATCGTCATTTTACAGGCCTACTTCTATTTGTTTGTGATCCACAACTACTGTGGCATTTATGCATTCAGCTCCTCCCACTGTCACAAATACTGGTGTTATGGAAGGACCAAAGTTTTCCCCAGTTATTATCGTTCTTTGTTGAGCTTAGATGAAAAGGAGAAAAGGGGATATACCTCTCAAGTCCGGTTGTGGAAGCACGAGTTGTTGAATTTATGTGAGGGTCTATAGAGAAAGTAAACTTCATAAGGAAATTCACAATGAATACATACATTTGTATGAAAACATCCCCAATCCAATTTGACCTCCTTCGGGAACTGCAACTGAGATATTATGATCACTTCCAACACCAACGGGCGGCAGAAAAGATATTTCTGTGTGAGGCGTTTTGACATAGGCACTGCAGGCTACTCCATCAATAGTAACACTTATAATGGTCAAGTTCGGACCAAAATCAGTGCCAAATATAGAAACAGGGACCAGCCCAGTGGTATCACCAAGGGTTGAGTAACTTATGAATGGAGCTACAATAACATGTGAGTGTCAAAGGGGGGGCAGTGCAGGAGATTACGGTCATAAGAAAAAATATTGGCTGAAAAGTTTTGTGCTTCACTGACAGTTGCTGGAATGAAAACAGTCACAGGGAGATTTGTTCCAACGCCTGGAGAGGCAAAACACCCAATTTCCACGTGCTCTTGTGTTATTCTGGGTGACTCGCAAATCTCTCCATTTACAAGAACGAGCATCTGTTACAAATCACTAAATGAAGGAATCAGTGGGGCAAACACACATTTGTACCAAAAGGGCCAAGATTAGAACCAAGAATTTTGAGTTCTCTTCTCCCATCTGTACCAGAGCCCTTTGTGGACAACAGCAAAGGAGCTGCACGGTATAAGTTTTACTGAAGTGCAGACTTGGCTGCTTACGAGAATAGGAAAAAATTGGGGATGAAATCTCAATAGGATAACTGGTGTCAGTTTTCTTACTGGGGACTGATAGTTGAACAACAATATTGGCGCCAACTCCTGGCGGAGGATAACACATAATCTGAGTATGAGGAATAGTAACAGAAGCATTCTGGCATAGCTCTCCACCAATTTTGACGGACACGTTAGTTAGTAGTGGGCCAAAGTTGGATCCATTGATAAAAACGGGACTCTGGCCAGCAGTTGAACAAGGGGTTATGAAGTCAATAATTGGATCTTTTGCAAGAAGGAAGTAATTCAAAAACAATTAGGAAGGATAGAAGGAAAGAGTCTTTCATACCACTGTAGCTAAACGCTGTTTTTGATGTGTAATGAGAGGAACCAGTTGGAATCCAAACCTATTTAGGATGAGTGGGATTGGTTGCCTAATGACAACCTCAACGTCAATGAAACGACCAGATCCAGGGGCAGGAATACAAGAAATTATAGTGTGCTCCAAATATACGAATGCATCTTGGCAGGCTTTTCCACCAATCATAACACTAATATTCGCATCCACAGTTCCAAAGTTTCTTCCGTAAATGAGAGTTGCATTATGCGGATCAGTATCAGTTGTAGATGCATTGTGAATTTCAGGAACTATCATTGAATTAATCACTGAATGCAGAGTTCCCACTTCTTACGATTGTATGAGAAGTATGAAGTTGCTTCTTGTGAGTGTGCTGGATCTGAAGGAATGGAAAGTTTCAAAGGTCTAATTCCAAAGCCAGGTGGTGGATAGCATATAATCCTTGGTGTTGTACATAATAGACTGATGTTTCTGCAAGGAGACTCGCCTATAGTCACCCCAATATTAGAGGACATGTTGCATGATCCAAAGTTCTTTCCGTCGATGTAGAGAGCTTGGTTGCCATCAGTGTTTGCTGAGGAAACAAAAGTGACGGATGGCGCTATTTTTGAAATGAGAAAGAATTGCATGGGATTGAGAGTACCTGTATAAGAAAATATTGAAGAATTAAAAGTTTGGTTCTTTTCTGGATCCCAGGGCACCCATATCTCAAGTTCAACATCCTGCCCTACACCTGCTGGAGCAACACAAGTAATCTGAAAATCGTCCATAGAAACAAATGCATCAGAACACGGTTTGCCACCAATCAACACATAAAGAGAGGTGTTGAGATCTTTCTTGCCAAAGTTGCTTCCATAGATTGTTATATTCTCTCGTCCCTCAGTGCCACATGAGCTAGCAAAATAGGCACTCGGAGCTAGGAGATAGTTTAATTATAATCAAGTATAAGGCAATCTACAGTTGAAAGAAAACACTTTGGCCGAGCTTGAGAAAAAGAGTTGCCCTGGGCGGGCAACCCCAACAGAAACAGATAGGGCTATAGTAAAGTAAGAAATTGTGAGAGTAACTTCTAGACTAACCGCGACCAACCCCGGAAGGGGGATAACATTCCACCACAGAATCTGATAGAACAGCAGCTTCTGTGCAAGGAAGAGAGTCAATGGTTACCTCAACAGAGGTACCAGTAGGTCCGAAATTTTTTCCAGTAATCTAAGGGAATGAGAAGTAGAAAAGGAAGATTTGCCCTTACACGTGTTTTTGTATATTCATAAGTATTTACACTGGTGGCTGTGGACACTTGAGGAACTGAAATGCTTGTTAAAGCAGAAAAAAAAATATCTCAGTGTACAGTTGTAGGAAAAAACGGGGGCACTGCAGCTAATCACATTACTCGATCCAGGAACTAGTGTAACGGTAATGGAGATATTCCTTCCAACTCCCAGTGGCGGGTAACATTCAATCTGTGTGTGAGGGACAACCACCTTTGCCTGCAGACATTCTTTGCCCCCAATTGATACAGAAAGAGGGGACCCAATGGGACCAAAGTTATTCCCAGTGATGAATGTTGGGGTTGAAGAATTTGAGTCAGTGCTTGTTGCCAAAGTAATAGTTGGGCCTGAAATCGTGGCTGTGAGCAAAGATAAAGAAAATCACGTCTACTTGTAAAGGAGAACACGTTGGATAATGTAGTAGCTGGAATGTTGTCATCCGAAGCCACGGAAACATATAAAGGAAGATTGGCACCGACTCCTGCTTGAGGAAAGCACTTTATATGGGTGTGATTCAACACGGAGGAGTTCAGGCACTTTGTCCCATTAATGAAAACTTCCAACTTAGTCCCAACAGGCCCAAAATTGTTTCCAACTATGATGCATTCCTCGATTCCGGTTGTTGCAACATGTGTAGCACTCCCAAGACTAGGATCTATGGAGTTTCAGAACAGTATAACCAAGGGGAAGCCACACCATTGTAAGAAAAAACCGATGCATTTCCTGTTGTATTAGCTGCCTTGTACAAAAAGGAAACAACTACAAGCAGGAACTTTCCGGCCCCAGGTGGAGGATAGCAACTTATTACTGAATCAGCTTCGATGACACTTGCATTGGTACAAGGAAGGTGGTTGATTGTCACCGAAACATTACCCCCAATTGGGCCAAAATAACGACCTGTGATCTTGGTAGCTGTCTGGCCATCAGTGTCCACAGGTGCACACGAAATGATGTTTGGATCTGCGAGTTTTAAGAAACATTTTTGGCACTTCAAAGTGCATACATGTGTAGGAAAATGCATTCTTCCCATCTGAGACAAAGTCACTAGTACCTTGTGCAGCAACTGATACCACTATGCTAAGGTTGGTGCCTGACCCGCTGGGAGGTGTGCATTGTATGGTTGTGTGAGAAATCACCATGGCCCCAGTACAGGACTGATTGTTTATTGTCACAAACACTGTTGTTGTTGGAGGGCCAAAGTTGAGACCATAAATATATGCCTGCAAACCATAAATTGTGGCGAAACTTGAACCAGAGGAAATGCTGGGTCCTAAGATGTTATTTACTACTGCTATTCAAAAGAGCAGGGATGAAAAGTAGTTACCTGCATAGCGAAATGTCGAAACAGCACTTTGTGAAGTATTGGAGAGAATGGTGAGGTTGAGAGGGAGTTGTCCTATTCCTGGTGGAGGGTAGCAGGAAATCTGTCTATG
The DNA here is from genome assembly GCA_020536535.1 of Pelomyxa schiedti. Taxonomy (NCBI): domain Eukaryota; phylum Evosea; order Pelobiontida; family Pelomyxidae; genus Pelomyxa; species Pelomyxa schiedti. The sequence goes on along the minus strand of JAHLWZ010000450.1, from coordinate 26,206 downwards.
TGCCACAGTGACAGTTGCATTTGCGCAGGTGTAATTGCCAATAAAGACAGACACCCGAGTACCAAGAGGGCCAAAATTTTCACCATTAATGTAAGTTGGATCTTTGCCTTCAGTGTCCGATTGTGTAGCATTGATTATTTTAGGCTCTGATCAATTGTCAAAGAACTACTGAATGAAAACACGAGATAGGTACCGCTGTAATTGAATACTGGGGATCCGAACGTTTGAGAGTGAGAGCCGCTGGCGGGGACCCATAAAGAGAGTGGAAGATGAGCCCCTACACCAGCTGGGGCAATACACGAGATCTCTGTATGTGGAACTGTTACAGATGCATGAATACATGCTTCGTTGTTGATCTGAACAGTCAATGTGGTATTTAGAGGTCCAAAATTCTTCCCATGAAGTAAAATTGAACCACCTTGTGTACTTGCAGAAGATACATAAAATACTTCTGGACCTTAAAAAAATATGAAAATGAAGGGTAACAAATTTTGACAAACCGGGATAGTAGAACAATTTTGAGATCCCAGTCGTCATATTACTTTGGCCAGGAGACACCACTTTGATAACCAGTTCGAGGTTTTTCCCACATAAAGCGGGTGGAATACAGGATACAGCAGTATCATTCTCCAATACAATAACATTCTGGCATTCTTCCCCCTCAATTGTTATGTTTATAGAGGCCCCTGTCACACCCAGGTGATCTCCATACAGTATTGCCTAGAGGTTGTCAGAAAAAGAAGCCTCCCACAGAAGATAAACCGTAGAGTTTCCAGCAGTAGTGAGAGGGGGGGAGATGGAATTAATTGTAGGTGCATTGGCTACAAAAATACTGGCAGAAGTATTGACCCAGAACCCACCTGAAGGATTTCTCAGTGAAACAAAAACTTCTGGTCCTACATGTGGTTAGTCTTCACGTTACTGTGTGGGAATACCAATAGTCCCCGCTGCTGGAGTACAAAGAATTTGAATGGAATCAACAGATACGCGGGCACTAGAGCACTGCTTATCGCCAATAAAAACAGAAACAACAGTATCTAGGGGACCAAAATTATCGCCAGTTATGATAGCTGTCTTATTGGAAACAGTTGCTGAGGCCAAAGAGGGTGCTGTAATAAACCAATGAATATTGATGGTAAAAGGGAAAGAAGTTGGTGGAAAACATTTGTAGCTAAATGCCATAGCTGACCCAGACTGTCCATCAATTTGTACAACAACAGTTTGGTTCATGCCCACTCCTTTCTTTGGTAGACAAGATATGGCCTATGGAAACAGTAACCAAACTGAAGATAACAATAAGAAGAATACATTGTGAGATAACACGGCAGGTTGATTGCACAATTGGCTATTAATATAAACAATTGAATTCCCTCCCATTGCACCAAAGTTATTCCCAAAAATAACTGTGCTCTCCATTCCGTCTGTTGCAACAGGTGTGGAACCAAGTACGACAGGGGCTAGAAGTGGTCAAAGTTGTGAAGAAGGAAGCTTGGAAAATAAACCTTGGTAGGAAAAAGAATTTGGAGCAAGGCACCCTAAGGAATGCTGTCCCACAGGTAATTCTACGTAAGTGGAATAGCTGGTGCCTGTTCCTTGATTCACAGTACAAGATATCCTGGTATGAGCAACGTCAATGTAGGCCCCCAAACAAGGTTTTCCAGCAATAAGCACAGAAACCTATTACAATGAGTTCATCCCAAAACAATCAAGCCAAACATTTGTTCCAAGTGGTCCAAAATTGTTTCCATCGATGGTAATTCTCCCTCCTGATGTTGCAGAAGGAGATACAGAAGTAATGATTGGTGCTACATTTTCTGTGAGCTAAAGAAACGAAAAGAGGCTGTACAGGAATAGGAGAAGAGATTCTGGGGGTCCGACCATTGCCCACCGACTTGTATTGTCACGGAGTGATTCGAGCCTTAGAAAATGGTAAGATTGGCCCTTCCAGTTTTGTTACCTGATCCAGAAGGTGGCTTGCAAGACACCAATCTGTGGGCAACAATAACAGATGGATTTTGACAGGATACGCCATCGATTAATACCTCAACAGGGGTGCCAATGGGCCCAAAATTTTCCCCTGTGATATTAATTAACTTTGATGCAGCGGTATCTGATTTCGTCACAGCAGTGATCCGTGGCTCTTGGAGACAAGTATTAGTAGTGACTCGGAAAATGAGTCTATACTGTTGTATGAAAGAATGCGGCCTGAGACTGTTTTTCCTGCAACTGTGACAGTAACATTGTGATTTGTTCCGACACCAACAGGAGCAGTGCAAGAGATCGCATAGTGGGCAAAAGAAACAGCAGCACCCTTGCACTCACTCCCATGAACTGTAACTGAAACCTGCATCAATAAGTGAACCAAAAGAAAGTGGGTGCAATAGTGTTACAGGTGTTCCCAGAGGCCCAAAGTTAGTCCCAGAAATGGTGGTCAAAGTGCCATTGGTATTAACACCAGTTGCCGTACTAATAGTAGGACCTACTGGTATCACCAATTGAAAATGGTGGATGATATGAAAAACCTGGATAAACATATTGAAAGGTGGTGGAACGAGAACCACCTGAGGGCACTTTAAGGGTTACGGTGGCTGACCCAACACCTTCTGGAGGATAGCAAGTAATTTGATGATGAGCCTGAGAAACATTGATCCCTCCACACGCCCCACTTCCAACGGTTACAGAGACTACCAAAACGAAATCACTAATCAAAAAAGCAAAAACTGCTTTTGGTTACCTGAAGTGCTGCTCGGCCCGAAATTGGAGCCAGAGATTACAATTCTTTGATTCCCACTTGTGCTTCCCCCAGAAATAGAGGAAATTGAAGCCGCTGTAAACAGAATAAGGATCACTACTAGTTGGTAGATAGTTTGGAAAAACCTCTGTAGGAAAACACTGCAGCAGAAGCATAGCCAACTACGTTTACAAGTAAAGAAGTCCCAACCCCAGGAGATGGAGTGCAAGTAACACTTAGACCCAGTGTGTCACCATGGGCATTAAAGCAAGGTTGTCCACCTATCTGAACTGTGCATGATCCCGACAGAAGGGGTAACAGCACTCCACTTATAACAGTTTGCTCTGATCCATCAGTGGCAGCCTCTGTTGCTGACGAAATACTACTGAGCCCAAGTACTGAAAGATATATACAGGATAAGAGTAAGTGAATGGGAATTGTGATTGGGAAAAGAAACACAACAAACAAAAAAACAAAAAATGAAAAGAAAACTCAGTGGTAACAAGGAAAAAGAGTGAAGTAATAATTAAGAAGAAAACGTACTCCCTCCTGCACTAACAGACCCAAGAAGGACACAAACAACAATAGAATAGCTGAGCCACAGACGAAGAGACATCAGGAATTGTAATTTCCCAACAAAGAGCCCCAGGACCACACGAATTATATTCTCCTAGTTAGGTGCCTTGTTTGTTGAAGCTGTTTGTTTGTTTAACAAAAATGCAAATCCATTGGAATAAAAAGTACAACGCTGTTTGAAGAAAAAACGAGTTTTGATGTTTGCTTTTACGTAAAAGCGGTTGGACAACACTCAACGTATTTTATGTAACGTGACTTCGCGGGATGAAATTTCCCTAACCGTTTTCTTTCCTGCTCTATGATGAGAAGGAGAAGTCGACAACCATCCTAAAATGGGTTTCGGTTCTCGGGTCTCTATCTGGGCCGCAGATGCACAGGGCAGTACACATGGAATTTACGGTCTTCCTTCTACGGCGTGGAATGCCTTCCGCAGGGCAGCGTAGTCCCCAAGGATGGGTTCCAGGGTTTTTCTAAGGTCCTTGATGAAGGCTCCTCGGCTTAGAGGCACACTGGAATCCATGGCAGATAAAAGCGGGCTTGCGGAATAGTGATACAGATGTGCTTTGGTTGTGTCTGTGAACACCGCTAGGAATTTGTGAGTCCTTGTTTTGTTTTGTTTTGTTTTGTTTTGTTTTGTTTTGTTTTGTTTTGTTTTGTTTTGTTTTGTTTTGGGGGGTGGAGGAAGATAGGAACATAAATTGTAAAAGAAGTATGAATACCTGGGTGCATGAAGATTCTGGCTTGGCCTTCAGTGTGCCCGTCTTTGAGATGCTCGGCGAGTGAAGGGACACCAGGAATGGGAACTCCCATGGGATATGAAGCATAGGCGAGACTGTCAACAGTGTCTTTGTGAATAAATATCTGGAGCATGGAGCCGCCGCCAAGGGATTCCTCGTCGCGATTGATCGAAGGTGGTGCGGAAAGCATTCCAGTGGGAAGGAATGGAAACATGCCGGTAGCGCCGGTGGCCTTGTATGGGCTTGCTGGAAGGCGGTACTTTTCCCCAACTTCAACGATTTTATCTGCCAAGTAGTCTGGATCATGTACTCCACAGGTGCGTAATAAGCCAGTAAGCAGACCACGAAATGACAAGTCTGAACAGGAGTAACCCTGTGAAAAACAACTCAGAGGTGGCGCCTCAGATCCTGGAGCAAACAGAGAGCAACTAACGGAGATTGCAAGGGCCCGGAAGTTTGGATTGTGATCTTGACTCGTCATGTGCTTGAAATCCTCCAGAAGCATATCTGTGGTAAAGGGAAACAATGATCACACTAGAACTGAATATACCTAAGGTAGGTTTTCCATGAAATGGTCCGTGTAGTATCCGTGGTAGCGGAGCAAACTCATCAGGAAGTGTATACATGGCTCTAGCTAGTTCTGCTTGAACCTCGTATAATAGCAGAGCAAACGAGTAAGAGTGGTAAAACACAAACCAATCACCCCAGTGTTCCTGCTCTTTATATTATTATTGTGGCTCTGGTTCGTTTTGGTAGGTAAGGTTATTTATTGAACTTTTACCCCTTTCAATCATTGTTTGTGCACAATATCCGACATACTGTGCTTTATCAGACAGCATCTGAAGAGCTACAAAGTGAATGTAAGGGAAAATAATCGAGAGGTTTACAAACTATTTGAGATCTGTTGTACGGGGTCAAATGTCTGCTTGTACAGAGATTGACAAGGTCTGGAATCTATCTTTATATTTAGGGGGCGAGCAGGGGTTGTATTGGGAAACATGTGGCCCCCAAACATAAACGGGCTCATGGTGGTAACCGGGTAGGCGCGTCTTCTGGGCCTTTTAGGCACTGGACTATAAATGGGAGGAGGACTGTATGGAAGTGTTGTGAATGAAGGTAGAGGTGGAAGCATGGAAGGAGGTGGAAGCAGCATGGAAGGAGGTGGATCTGGTAGACGTTTCATAGGGACAGTGGGCTCACTCCTGTCTTCCCCCAGAAGCCACGCAACGGATTGATCAATATTTCCACCACTTGACTTCAATGCTGATTCCAAAAGAGAAAGTTCCAGTGTAGGAAAGATTGCAGCAAGCTTTTTCAGTGGGGTGTCCAACATGGATGCGGTGGAATCATGAGGAATGGGTTCCCCTTTTGTCACTGAGGTTGTAAGGGATGGAGATGGAGGTGGGGGCAGGGACTTGGAAGGTGTGGGTGCAGCTAAAGTTGGGGGATCCGAGAGCAAGATAGATACAACCTCAGATACATCTCCCTTAGATTCTGCTAACTTCTGGCGTAGAAACGATATACTTATCACTGGAAACATATCCTTTAGTTCCAATAATGTTGCTTCGGTGTTGGTATCTGTTGTGTTTGAAGGAGAAGTAGATGTGCTTGTGCTTGTGGTTGTGCTTGAACTTGTACTTGTGCTCGTATTCGTGCTCGTGCCCGTTGTCGTTAATGCGGACGTGCTCGTGGTGGTGCTTGTACTCACACCAGTGCTGGAACCGTGTATACAAATGGAATTTCGGGACTTTTTCACTATGTCATCTGAGTCCCCAGATGTTGAACCTCCAATTGGGATAACGATGTGTGAGTCCACTGGGGGCAGTGGGTCTGCACTTGTGTTATTCTGGGGTAAAGGCTTTATAGTTTCAGGCTTTGCTTTCTCTGCTGGTGGAGTTACCATTGGTGGTGGTATTGGAGACTTTGGTGGACCTGGAGGAGCTGTCAAATTGGAGGCACTCGAAGATGGAGAAGTAGTTGCTTTTTGTTTGTAAAATGCCATTGCTCGCGCTTGGGCTTCTGCAATAGATTGCATCGTACTTTTCATTGGTGTGGCAGGGGAAATTTCTGGTCTAGGTGGGATGGCAGCTGATGGTGGCGGGGATTCCGGTTGCTGAGGTGCACTTACAGGGGGCGGACTGCTGCATGCACTTTCTGTTTTTCCGGGTGCTGTAGGAGTTACTGGAATAGGGCTACACAATGGAGTAGAGGTGGAATTTCCCGAAGGGGGGAGGACAGTTACTGGTACATCACGAGGAGTGTGAGGGGGTGAAGGTGCTTTCGTCATATCTGCTGTGTGAGGTGTTACTATAGGAGTAGAAGTCAGGTGAAGTTCCGCTTGGGGAATTACAGGGTGTGTGTGAACCAGTGAATTTTGTGGTGGTTTTGAGGCAGGCATTTCAGTTGGTGATGTGGTTGGTGGTTTGTCAAAGTGGCATGCTACCGGCTTATTTTGAGGTAGTTCTGGTTGAGAAATGGTGCTTGGTTGTAGAAGAATGCGATTTTCGGATGCTTGTATCTGACGTGGAGGAAGGAGTTGGAGGGGGATTGCAGAGTCTCCTGGTTTATTTGAAGGAGTAACATAATCGCCTTGCTTATTTGATGCTTGGATTGCAGAATTGTAGTCTGTAATTCCATCTATCTCGTTAAGTGACCCACAACTGCGGGTTTGCTTGAGAGGTGGTCGTTTCAGTGAACTGCTTGTATCCTAAAAGTGGAGTCACCAATAGGTTACCCGAAAAAAAAAATAAAGTTACAATAACCTGGTTAACAGTTTGAACTTGCTCTGTAGACACAATTTTATCACGTGCCACAGATGGCGGTGTAGTTTGTACAGTAGTATTTTGAGTTGAATTTTGTATGACAACGGGGGAGGGTTCCTTTGGAGGTTCAATTTTCGCTATCAGAGGAAGACCAGGGGGAGCCTTGACTGTGAATCTGAACCGGCCCATAATAAGATACAGAGAATCCCCGTGGTCCAAAAAATCTGAGGATCCCTTCACGAGAGTGGTCTCAGTGCTGCCATTCGTAACAACAGACTTGGGATCAGCGGGATTCGTGCCGGCGACCTCCCGCTCGCCTCCGCTCTTCCTTTCGCCCCGCGAAATCACCGAGGGCGAAACCCCCATGCACGTGACACTGAGTCTCACTGTTCCTGATTCAGAAGAAGTTGACGATGCTGGCGAAGTGGGGCCTGATGAGCACGGGGATGTCTGTGGGGACACGGGGGGGACAGAAACGAGACTTAGGAGGAGCTGGTGCCTGCTGACCGAGCGGTCGTTGATGCCGTTTTTTTTGCTCCTGCCCAGTGTGACCTCCTTGCCGGGCTTTACATGAACGACCCTGAGGGTGGGGTCGTCAGGCTCCAAGCTCCACATTTCGTTTTGTTGGATGTTTCGTCGAAGGCCCCGTAAACGACAACAGAGAAAAGCTAAAACCGTTCTAACAAGGCAGGGCAATCACTTCTAAAAATGTCAAACAGCTGATTACAAAGAGAAAAAGCATAAAAAAAATACTTTATCTGAAGATGTTTGGTGACTTTGTGGTGTCGGCGGTGGGTAAGAACGACCCCAACAAACAAACGGCATTGAAGTACCTTCTTTCCGCCTTCGGATCTACGCCTGAAAGCTTTTCTCGAAGTAGGTTTGCTAGTGTCGTTTCACACAAATAATGAACTGTAAATTAATTGCTTTGGACTCAGCGTTAAGTTAGGCAGGCACTAACATAGGGAAAAAAATAATTTAACAGCTGTGGCGGAACTACAAGGAGCTTTACAAACTTTCAAGTCTCTACAAAGTAGTTTCGTATCATTAGCAAAGTTTGGTAGCCAAGAGATGATCGTCGAGGCCCTAAGATCTGGTCTGATTTAACTTTCTTGTGTTTTTTTCCCCTGTGTAGGACCTAACCAGGCCCCCTACCACCTTAGGAGTACTTGACCCAAAGAAGCCGGCAACTCACAATAACGATATTACGTACCCTATTACAGAAGCAGTTCGCAGAGGGGACCCGCTCATTGTTCACACACTTCTCTCTGCCAATGTATCAAAAAAGAACACGCCTTACAAATACACTAACCAGCTAAAGGTACCAGTACTTGTTACAGACCAAGAATGCGCTGGTGGGTGTGGTGTCGGGTCAGTCCGGCGTGTATCACCTTTGGCTGAAGCACTTCTTGCCAAGAATGCTCAAATTTGCCTAATGGTCATTGCTGTTCACCCCGACCTTACAAAGGATTCCGGGTACTTCCTCAACTCCACATTTGAGCCCAGCGCAGAAATGAATGTGTTTGACCTTGCCAGGGCTTGGGGCCACCCGGATGTGTTGCGTCAGATGAAACTGCTGTAACTACCCATGTTTATTTTGTAAGCAAAAGGAATGCACCCACGACCTTACTCAATTCTCTCCATTCCTGTTCCACATCACGATCGAGTCAGCAATCCCTATCGCCACCGAGAATGACACGTCAATCGGCCGGTCCATTTTCGCGTTTGTTCAAACACTTTTTTTTTTCGGTTTTTCGGTTGGCCGTGATCATGGACACGCCCAAGGCGAACTCGGGGCAGACGATGAAGAATGAAACACAACGAGGAGGGACGACGACGACGAGGAAGCAGCCCAAGGACAGGAACATACCACACTTCCACTACATTGGAGTCCTGCCCATGCTGTTCGCGGTATTCGCCGGCGTGGCCGTGGTGGTGTGCGTCAGGAGCGACACGTGGCTGGCCCGCGGCTTCTCCGGCGCCTGCGCGTTCTTCGGCCTGCTCTGCGACTTCGGCGCGTACGTGACGGCCGCCGACGACGCGATGGCGGCGGCCCGCGGCGGGCGCGACGCCAAGCACACGATGCAGGACATCCTGGAGAACGGCACGTTCGTGCTGTGGCTGCACCCGGGGCTGCTGCACGCCGCGGCGGCCGCGGGCAACACCGAGGCCGTGGTCGTGCTGGCGCTGGCCGGCGCCGGCATGAACCGGCGCGCGGGGCCCGAGGGGCGCACGGCGCTGCACGCCGCGGTGGCGGCCGGCCGCTGGGACTCGGCGAGGGCGCTGCTGGCCATGGGCGCCAGCCCGTGGGTCGAGAACAACGCCGGGGTGACGCCGATGGAGATGGCACCCGAGGACAGGAGGCAGTGGATGGCCGAGGCCAAGTTCTTGCTCAAGATGTTCCGGGACTGATTATGGGTCATGCATCAGTGAGTGTGCGTGTGAATCCATTAACTATCCAGAACTGTCGGTGGCGAGTATAACAGTAGTTCAATAAACTTGATGATGCTATACAAGTAAAAAAAAGAAGAGAATTCTACGGTCAACAATTCAAGAGACTTGTGTCTTTATTTGGTTTTTCTCATTTTTGGTTTCGTGTTAGCAGTCCCTTGGAGTGGCTAATCAAACTAAGATTTTAGGCAGCAACACAGCCCTTTGGTTGAGAGGCAGCAGTAGCAATTCCACATTGATTTGTCCCCCAGCACATGCGGAAGTAGCCAGACTCACCCCATGATGCACCCCAGCTGTTCCTAATCTTGTAGTACTTGCTTTCTGTGTTGAGACCCACAAGCACAACAGCGTGGTCAAGGGTAGAGGTGGAGCACGTGGAAGGGCACCATATCCCACCGGTATAGCCCCTGTTTAATCAATGTCAGCTCACTACTTTACTTATCTGAAAACAACAGTAATAATACATTTACTATTGCTAGTTATATCTGTTTCACAACAGGTGGACAGGAAAACTTACGAGAGGAGGCGAGCATCAATTGTAACAGAGACGGGCTGGGTCATGAGCAGTGACTGCAACTGATTCACATCACCGCTTGTGACTGCAGTGTATGAGGTTATCTTTGTGACAAGCGTTGCTTTCTGGCAGGTCTTCTTGATGCCAGTGTAAGGATAAGAGCTCTCAGAAGGCAGGCCGCTCTCGGCACACTTCATAGCACCGGCTATTGTGCCTCCACTGCAACCGTTGCAGCACGCTCCGGTGCAGCAGTCAACAAGGTACTGCTCAGACAGGGAGATGAGCTGCCCATCTCCGGTTATCTTCCTGCAGGGTTCTATGGAGCCGGTGGTGCTGAATGCCCAGCAGGAGCCACAGCTTCCTTGATCCTTTACGGCAGCGCAGCTGCTTGTCCAGTCCACATCACTCACTGCTGATGGCATTGTTGCAGTTCCATTCACAAACTCCCTTGATTGCATCAAGTACTTCGCCTTTTTCAAACACACAGGTGAGAAATGGGTGCCTTTTTATTTTTATTATGAAACGCGAGACAAGCAATAGTATATTCAATGACCACGCATGCTGAAACAAAAACGACTAAAAACAAAGAACCTCAAATTCATCAGCAGTGAAGTCAGTGAATTGGTTGGGACCAAGAGTCCAGGAGTGTCCTTCCGTGTTGAACTTGTCATAGTACTTCCTGTTGTTGATCCAAATTTTGAACCTCATGTCTTCCTCTTCACGTGAGGCATAGGCCTTGTTGTACTTCTTGGCCCAGATACTAAAGTCGGACTTGGTGTACACTGCTGATGCTACTGCAGCAAACAGCAAGAAGGCAACAACTGTTTTCATTTACTAGGTATTGGTGTTTCTTTGTTGGTTGTTTCGGTTGTTTGAAAGCTCAACAAAGAGAAAGTTGTTGGGTTTATGAATGGCGGTTTTCGGTTATTTTGCTTGCCGTCTTTTTCCGGTTATTTGTTCGATTTTGGGGATCCCAAAGTCTGTTGGGTGGTGCACAAAATCTGTATTGGAGGGAATCCGATGCAGATACAGGTACTTACCTAATGTGGTTTATGCTGTGGCTGTGACATTTACATGGCGGTGTGATGTGCGAAAAAAAGGTGGGTTGTGTGGGTGCAGGTGAAGCTGAGGGCGGGTCTAGGGCTTCTTCTCTGGCAGTTGTGTTGGAACTATGTGCGCGTTGGGGTCCAGGAGTAGTTTAAGAGTAGGGGTTTCAGGTGTCCGTGGAATTCTGGTGAGAATGGGTGCTGCTAGAGGTTTAGGGGAAGATGGGTCGGGCCTGTAGTTGTGCACGAGATGGCCAAGCTGCACTGCGTTTAGTGCACCAAAGGCGGTGGTGATGCTTTCGTCGTGCAAGAGTACAGATTTGTCCATGGCGAGGAAGTTTGTTGCCTGCTTAATATGGCTGAGGTATTCCCTGGAAAAACGTGTGGTTACAAAAAAAAAGGCTATCGGTGGTGAAATTACACACTTCGCGGGAGACAAGGGTGGCCTGGAGAAAATCTCTTGCAATTGGGAAAGTCCTATACCAATTTCGAGTCCTTTAGCGGTTGTACCTTGCTGTGGAGTGAGAGGCAAACAAAAAAAAATAGAAGAAGTTGATACATAGTTCAGGGTTGGACAGTAATTTATTAAACAGAAGGCTGTTCATCCAATAGGCCATCTGGGAAAAGAATTGCACAATTATGTTGCTCGGAAATTTGTTTTCAGACAGTAAATGCAGGGCCTCATTCAAAGTTCCATTAACCTCAGTGATATTTCCACGCTGAGTTCTGTGAGGGTAGCTGTTTGAGTGTAACATAAGTCTATAATTCTTAACCTTCGACTGGGTGTTGGAGGTCCCCCTGGTTTGCTTGGTACAATATTTTGTTCAAAAATAGCATTAAATAGAATGGGTTCGATGGCCTAAACTCAGTTAATAAGGTGTTCCTGAGGGGGAAAAAAATGCACTTTTTTGAATCTCGTTAAGAACGTATTGTATGTTAGAAGTAGTACTCCTTGCAATTGATGATAGAATTGGTGTAGTTCCGTGTCTGAAATGGGAGAATCTGGAGGCAGTACAACAAAAATCTCTTCATGGGGAGTCAGCCTGGGGACCTGTTAGAATAAAATTGGGTGGCGTGGCAAAGCCTACTCAGGTGGACAGATTGTTTTTAGTTCACCACGAACAAGGCGGACCAACGTCCAGCAAATATTAAGAACATAGCCGCACATTAATGGTAGATTGGAGTAACTCTGAGAACATTAAGTTTTTTGTACCCAGTTGGTGAGTCATACCTGTGCAAGAACATTGAGAGCTTCAATAATGTGTGCATGTAAGAACTGGTCTGGGATATGAAAGCAATCCCACTCCTTCATGGCCCCAAGTAACATATTACATGGCCGAGGGACAAACTCGGAATCAAAAGCGGGGGACTCGATCTGATATAATGCCTTCTTAACAATTACAACAACTTCTAATTGATGGGATAAAGATCGAAGTTGCTGAAAGACGGTTAACAAAAAGAAATTTGTTGCATTCTCAAACCTCCTGGAACTTATTTTCCACAGCAGAGAGCTCATTCCGTAGTTGTTCTTCAAGTTGCCTACGGAGGGACTCACAGTGTGAGTGCTGCTCAGAAACTTGAGTTAAACTTTCAACTTCAAGTGCCATCTGCTTCTTCTGGTCTTCCAAAGAAAATGTTTCTTTCTGCAGTCGTTCCACTGAACCTTCAAGGGCTTGAATAACAGAGTCTTTGTCTTTAACGACTAGTTCTACTGTTCGAATTTGATCCCTTAGAGAAAATTCCTGCTGTTCAAGTGCACCGTTCCTTTCTGCATCGAGTTCTGCTTCTTGTTGCTGCAGGGCACTTTGCTTTTCGACATCCAGTGCACTTGCTTGTTGTTCAAGTGCCTGCTGCTTCTCTGCATTGAGTGTGGCTGCCTGCTGCTCGAGTGCTTTTTGCTTCTCAGACTCCAGCACACTGGCCTGCTGTTCAAGTGCTTGTTGCTTTTCTGCCTTGAGTGCAAATTCCTGCTGCTCAAGTGCTTTCTGCTTTTCTGTGTTCAGTGTGGCCGCCTGCTGCTCAAGTGCAGTCTGCTTCTCTGTGTTGAGTGTCAATGCTTGTTGTTTCATTTCCTCCTCAAGTGTGCTTTTTTGCTGCTGTAGTTCACTTTGCTTTTCCGCGTCGAGTGAAATGGCTTGCTTTTCGAGTGCACTTTGTTTGTCTGCATTCAGTGCAACCTCTTGATCTTCAAGTGCCTTCTGCTTCTCCATCCTGAGTGTTGCCTCTTGCTCTTCAAGTGCCTCCTGCTTCTCCTTCCTGAGTGTGATCTCTTGCTCTTCAAGTGCCTTCTGCTGTTCTTTCCTGAGTGCAGCCTCTTTTTGGTCTAGGTCCTTCAGCCTTTCTGCGTTGAGCTCGGCAGCTTGCTTTTCGAGTGCGTTTTGCTTTTCTGTGTTGAGCTCACAAGATTGCTTTTCAAGTGCGTTTTGCTTTTCTGTGTGGAGCACAACAGATTGCTGTTCAAGTGCGTTTTGCTTTTCTGCATTGAGCTCAGCAGCTTGCTTTTCGAGTGCATTTTGCTTTTCTGCATTGAGTGCAACAGATTGCTGTTCAAGTGCGTTCTGCTTTTCTGCATTGAGCTCACAAGATTGCTTTTCAAGTGCGTTTTGCTTTTCTGTGTGGAGTGCAACAGATTGCTGTTCAAGTGCGCTTTGCTTTTCCGTTTCGAGTGCAGCAGCTTGCTTTCCAAGTGCGTTCTCTTTTTCCGCACCAAGTGCGGCTGCCTGGTTTTCGAGTGCGCTTTGCTTCTCGGCGTTGAGTGTGGCTGATTGCTTTTCAAGTGCGTTTTCTCTTTCTGCTTCAAGTGCAATCTTTTGCTGCTCCATGGCGTTCTGCCTCTCTGTGCTGAGTGCATCCTCCTGTTGCTTGAGAGCCTTCTGCTTTTCGGCATCAAGTGCACTTGCCTGTTGTTGCAGAGCGTTTTGCTTTTCGGCATCAAGTGCACTTGCCTGTTGCTCGAGTGCGTTCCGCTTTTCCTCGTTGAGTGCAGATTCTTGCTGTTGGAGTGCACTTTGCTTTTCGGCGTTCAGTGCTGTTTTCTGTTCTTCCAGCGCGGTTTGCTTTTCACTGTTCAGTGCCGTTTTCTGTTCTTCCAGTGCGCTTTGCTTTTCACTGTTCAGTGCCGCTTTCTGTGCTTCCAGTGCAGTTTGCCTTTCAGCACTCAGTTCTGCCTTTTGGTGCTCCAGTGCAGTTTGCTTTTCAGCACTCAGTTCTGCCTTTTGATGCTCCAGTGCAGTTTGCCTTTCAGCACTCAGTTCTGCCTTTTGATCTTCCAGTGCGCTTTGCTTTTCACCATTCAGTGCCGTTTTCTGTTCTTCCAGCGCGGTTTGCTTTTCACTGTTCAGTGCCGCCTTTTGATCTTCCAGTGCGCTTTGCTTTTCCGAATCCAGTGCCGCTTTCTGTGCTTCCAGTGCAGTTTGCCTTTCAGCACTCAGTTCTGCCTTTTGATGCTCCAGTGCAGTTTGCTTTTCAGCACTCAGTGCCGCTTTTTGCTCTTCCAGTGCGTTCTGCCTTTCAGTGCCAAGTGCCACCTTTTGTTGTTCAAGGGCGTTCTGCTTCTCGGCATCGAGTGCAGCTTCTTGTTGCTCCAGAGCGTTCCGCTTTTCGGCGTTGAGTGCTGTTTCCTGTTGCTTGAGTGCGTTCTGCTTCTCGGCATCCAGTGCACTTGCCTGTTGCTCGAGTGCGTTCCGTTTTTCCGCGTTGAGTGCCGATTCTTGCTGCTCGAGTGCACTTTGCTTTTCGGAATTCAGTGCACTTGCCTGCTCTTCAAGAGCGTTCCGCTTCTCGGCACTCAGTGCAGCCTCTTGTTGCTTGAGTGCGTTCTGCTTTTCAGCCTCTAGGGAAGCTGCCTGTTGCTCGAGTGCACTTTGCTTTTCCGCGCCGAGTGCGGTTTCTTGCTGCTTGAGTGCGTTCTGCTTTGCCGCCTCAAGCGATGTTGCCTGTTGCTCCAGTGCACTTTGCTTTTCCG
>JAHLWZ010000449.1:1964-19420 GCA_020536535.1 Pelomyxa schiedti | reverse complement strand
TCATTGTTCACAATACTATAGAAGAATCAATGCTCCAACTCCAGCAACACAAAATAGCAATGCAACAAAACGCACTCGCACCCACAACAACCACAGACCCCCAACAACAACTCAGAATAGACGACCTCAAAATGCTATTCCATCTACCAACAACATCTTCATCAACAGCCAGCACTCCCACATCACCAACAACAGCAATAACAAGTACAACAAGGTCACTTACACCCCCACCACAACATCACCCTGCTCTACTTCATGGCAAGAACAAGAAAAAGAGGTACTATAAGTCTAAAAGGACCACGCACTGAATAGTACCGAAAACAAATAGAAAGCGCGGAATTAAAAAAAAATCATACACAAAATTTATTGGATTTTGCAACTACAAAGCATGCTTTGTAGTTGTTGGGTAGATAAGTAGGCGATAAGTGATCTGCCGGCAGTGGCATCCCATCACCCAGATTTAGAGGAGGTTGCAACCGCCCTTCTTCTTTGCGGCGGTCTTGACTGGGGGTGCGATGACACACCTGATGGCCTCGTCGAAAACTTCCTTGAGGCCCTTCTGGGTCAGGGCAGAGCACTCCATGTACTTTACGGCGTTTATCTCCTTGGCCTTGGCGATTCCCTGCTCGTAGGTTATGGGAGTGGCCTTGATCTTTGCGCGCTCGCGGGCCTCTCGGTCGTCGCGGAGATCGGTCTTTGTGCCGACCAGGAGGCACGGGGTCTTGGGGCAATGATGGGATATCTCTGGGTACCACTTGCTGCTCACGTTCTCGTAAGACGGTGGGCTGATCACAGAGAATGCAACAAGGAAAACATCAGTCTGTGGGTAGGAAAGTGGCCTCTGTGGATATTGGTAAGTAATTGATGGGAGATATGTTGCTTATTGTTTTGTTTTGGTTTAATTTATTGAAGTCTGCAGTGGCATAGGTAGTAGGGAAGAAAAAACGTACGAGGCGATCGTAGTCCTCCTGGCCGGCGGTATCCCACAAGCCTAAGTTGACGGGCTTTCCGTCGACCATCACATTGGCGCTGTAGTTGTCGAACACGGTGGGGATGTATTCAGTGGGGAAGGCGTTTGTTGTGTAGCTGATCAACAGGCATGTCTTGCCAACGGCTCCATCTCCGACTACGACGCACTTGATTGCTTGCATTTAGGGATTATGGTACGGTCGGTGGTTGGTTTGTTGGTTTTTTTTATTGCCGGTGTGTTGCTGTCGCTTGGCTTTTTATTTTTTTTTAGTTGTTGTTGTTTGTTCGTTGGCCGGGTTTAAATAGGCTTCTCAGCGTTAAATGAATGAGATTTCAGGCCGACCCGATTCAAACTAACGGGCAGTTGCATTAGAATAGAAAAACCAGATATCAGATCGCAAGAATAACGTTTCACACTCAAATGTTTTTGATTTTACTCTAAGAGTGCTTTTCGAATTCCTCTGGTGTGGGTGGTGCCGAGGGTTGTACTTCGTCCATGGACTTGGCAGCAAGTCTGTGCTTCTCGATTTTTGGGGGCTTCTTCTTCCCCATCTTGGTGGCGAGGTATTTCTTTTTGGCTGTTAGATGTTGGGGTTTCTTTTGTTTGTTGTGGAGGTAGGTACCGCGGTCTCTTCAAAACCATAGTAGCATGATACTTCAAGCGGGCGCCTTCCGTTGTTGTTCTTGATGTCCAATCTTGCCTAAGTGTATGTTTGAGGATAAAATCGGATTCGGAAAGGGGTTTTTACCCTTGCTGTTTCTACAAGGAAGGTAATGGCGGGCTTAACATCAACGCAGCAGGCCAAGTGAAGTGGGGTCATGCCATTCTCATTTTGTTGGTTGACATCGGCACCGGAGGTAACCAAAAGTTGAAGCATTTCAATGCTATTCTCTGGGTAAGTATGTTTCACTAAGGGGAATTGATAACGGACCTTGGGGTTTGGCTTGCCATCACAACTAAGTGAAGTACGTTATACCTAGTGTTTTGTGAGAGGATTGGCTTCTATTTGGTCGCCTTACTGTTGACACTCCTTTACTGTGGCGCGGAGGTCTGGTCTGTGTCGAGTCAGAATGGTCTTGGTGATGTTAACAAGCCCTCTTCTAGCAGCAGCATCTGTAAACAGTGGTGAAAAAAAAAAAAAAGAAAAAAGAGGAGGGGAGGGGATACGAATTGGCTTCCAGCAGTCTTTGGCAGAAATATTTGGATCTATTCCGGCAACGGTGAGTAGGTACTCAGCCACAGCAACCTTCATGTTATCACAGGCGTGGTAGAGAGGTGTTGTCCCTTGGTTATCCTGCACATTAACTTCGGCGTGAGCTGTCACAAGTTCTTTCACTACTTCCAAATGCCCATTGCCGCACGCGGCATGCATTGGTGACCATCCCTAGGAAAGAATCAAAAAGAAGAAAAAGTAAGGGTGTTAACATACATCTTTATTCTTGATGTTCACATTGGCACCACCACCAATAAGTGACCGCACGGAAATTACATTGCCTCTCCAAGCGGCTGTGTACAGCGGTGTTCTGCGAGATAATGTTAATCTCTAAAACACCACAGCAACACACTCACTTTCCCTCATTGTTTTTGGTGTTCAAGTCGATGGAAGAAGTGCTAAGTAAAACATCCACCATATCAGTGCTATCCCCATCCACTATTTTGAAGTCAGGTTAACTTACTAAAGGGGAGGGAAAAAAACCGGCAAGTTGCAGAGCAGTGGAGTTCTCAGCATTCTTTACATTGGGATCTGCTCCAATAGCAATAAGTTTTTGTGCAATCGATTTTGATCCCCTGCAGTGATTAATAGTGAACAAAGTCTGCTTGCCTACCTCAGAGTTGCGACGTGCAATGCAGTGTTACCAGCCTTGTTGATTTGGTTCAGAGATGTCTTCTCAGTTACCTTGGAAAGAATGTCCAAGACCTAGAAAAGGTTTAAAAAGTTGGAAACCAGCACCCAGGCATACAGCGGCATCTCCAGTCTCGGCAGCAACGTGCATGGGAAGGTTTCCATCTTTATTCACCTACATGGAATTAGGTACTTCATTGGCGTATCTAATGGCATTACCGCTCGTGGATCTGCTCCTTTATCTACCATGAGTTTGATGGTTGGTGGGGTAAGAGGTACGGAGCAGGCCAGATGCAGCGGAGTATTTCCCTGCAACGCATAAGGCTTATTTGTTGGTTTCTTTGACGATTACCAGTTTATCTGCCGCAGCAAGTGAAGCACCGGCACCCATGAGTTTTTTAACTGTATCCTCACTGCCATCAGTAATTGCAACATGCAAAGGAGTGCGCCCTACATGGAAGTTCACGCAATTGAAACACTAGAAAAGTGCGAACCATCTTTATTCTGTACGTTGAGGGTGGCATGAGCATTTAGAAGGGTGTTAATGATTGCGTCATCGGTTCTTTCAACAGCAAGATGCAGTGGGGTATCCTTTTACAGTTAGGAAGGTGTTGGTGAGAGGTGAGAGTACTCCGTCAGCAGAAACTGCATTAATGTCACACCCAGCAGCAACGAGTTTTTCTACATAACTGTAGAAGATCGTTACTTTAATAAATCAAGCGAGAAACATACGCTGGCATGGAGTGCATAACGGCTAGATGAAGAGGTGTGTATCCAGCGGCCGTTGTAAGGGCGAGGTCACCTTTGCGAGTCTTAATGATAAGGTCAACGATGTCAGCTAGAATACGTCAATGGCAGGTTTGGTAAGGTTACACTGGATATAACCTGTTTGTTCATTTTGTACAGCAAAGTGAATTGCACTAACATTCTCAGGATTTGGTTGCTTGGCAAGGAAGGCTTCCAAAGCCTTGAATTACGTGAGAATACGAAAAATTCCAATAAAAATGTACCCTGAGACGTTCCTCAGGGGTCACGGGCTTTCTGGGGGCGGGAGTGGGAGTGGGAGTGGGAGTGGAGGCCGGCGTGGTAGCGGGGGGTGTAGCTACTGGGGTTGAAGGAGGAGGAGAAGGGGCCTTTGGAGCAGATGTTCTTAGATTGGGTACAGAAGAAGTATCAGGCTTCGCAAGTGCAACTTTCTTTGGAGCCGCAGCATCCATTCCTACACAGAATTACAACGGTACTTGATATCGACGTCAATACCATCCCAAGAAATAGCTGCCCCAGAGGACATCTTCATTCCAACTCTGGCCTCATCTGCCACCTTGATCCATTTAATGGGGAAACCTTTTGCTCCAGCCATCTCAGCAAGTGTGAAAAGAGTGGCGTACACGTTTGCCATCTTGCGGCAAGAATAGAGGTCTTCAACCTGGAAGATAGCGGCCTCTGGAAGTCCCAACTGAGGCATGTCAGAACATAGAAAATATAAAACCGACTAGTATTACCTTGCGGCAAATTTCGATGAAGAAGTGGATGTTCTCGCGGTGTTGGAAAGGAAGAGCGTCGTGTGGGTGGAACCTGGCGATGCAGTTGGCAAACATCTTATTAGCGAGCTCACAGAGGGCCTGTCTAGAGTCACACAGGCGACACATAGAGAAACCAAATAAATCGCTTACCACTCCGTCCTTGAGAGCGTCATGAAGGTCGTCACCGTCCTTCCCAGGTAACTTCTCACCAAGAACCCTTTGAATCCAGTCTCTAGTCTATTACAGAAGCTTAGCTCATAAAAATGAAAAAAACGGGAAAAAAAAAGCAAGAGTTTTTACTTCCAACTGCTTGTGAAGGATGTCTTGATCCTTCACTTGCTTGCGGGTCATAGTGGGGTTCAACATGGCCATCTTCAGATCAAAATTGTGTCGCTTATCCGGTCGTGCGGTGCGTTACGTTGTTTTTTAGGTTTGCCTTTTTTTTTTCCGTTTGGCGAAGTTTCGTTCTCACGTTGATTCCAATAAACCAAATTTAACGCAGATCCAATGATCAAACTACCGCCTCTCTAACAAAAAGAAAAACTGAGGTGCCGTGTGGGATGAGAAGCACACAAGCACGTAGCTGAGGGTCATGAAGCACCAAGACTCTTTTTGTTTGTCTGTTTGTTTGTTAAGTTAGGTAAGATAGTTTTTATGCGACTGGGCCATCAGGAGCGTGAGGGGGTTGTTGGGGTAGTTGTCGCAGTAGCAGCGGTTGCTCCTCGGGATGAGTGGGCGGGTGTGGGCGGCATGACCTCAGAGACGAGCCGGAACATCTGGTTTTGCCTGTTGCCCCTCCAGGTGTACACGGTAGCACAGGAAGACCCGCGGTCGATGTCCATGCACTTGTCTGGCATGATTTCAACGCGGAGTGAGCGGTCCTACATTTTAGATATCAGAAAAGGAGAAAAGTGTGGAGTCGTTCATGTACCAGACCCAGTTTCCACTTCTGGTTGGGGCCGCCATGGCGGGGCCACTGAATGACCCTTGGTAGAGATCCGGAGTTGGAGTCCACATCCAGGACCAACCCGCTATTCAGGTTGCAGATACAACCATATTTATCAAACTTCCACTTTTGAGAGGCAGCGCCAGTGAATGGAAGCATCATGACGGGGTACCCTGGCCTGTTTGACTGCTCTAAGATAACTTGAGTAACTAAAGAGAGGCAATTCTAGTTACCAAAGACATCCAGAACTCCACCCGCATCGCACATTATGAAAAAGTACTTATTAACGGAGTTAGCTTTGTCAGCACTAGCTCCTGTCCAATTAACTTGCCTGTTGAGTGATTTGACCTTGCATAATAGCGGAGTCAGAAATAAGAATTTAAAGAGAACATGGTACCGATTCGTGAAGGGCTGGTAGGCCCTCCGGGTTGACAACGACGGGCATTTTTGCTGACGGTGCCACCGGGTCAACAAAGGGGTTACAGTAGGCGAGAAGTTCAATCAAACCCTCAAGGCGTTTCTTTTGTGTAAGATCATGGAACAAGTGAACATTCATCGTGGCAGAAGCGGGCCCTGCATTGACAAAATTTAGTGCTGCACTAACAAACATTTACATACGTCCTCCGAGGCGGGAAAACTGGGCAGGGGTTAAAGACATAAATGTCTTCAAGGCTGCACAGAATGTATCGTATTTTACAACCAAACTAGGGATTTTTCAAAAAATATATAGGTTTAACAGGGTGGTACGTATTTTCGCCAATACAAGTAGCCCAAAATCTTTTAGCAGTCTATTTTATATATGTTTGCATGAGAGGAATATTTTACAAAACATGCACACCGGGTCGGTGATAATGAGATTTGAGTTGATATGTTGCCCTTCAGCTAACTTTTGTGCCGAAACGAGCAAATCAAAGGCTTCCTTAAGCTTAGTTGTACATTCATGCACTTTGGCAAGTGTGCCGTTGGGGTTAAAGAAGAACTGCACCACGTAAGACTAAATTGCTGAGTTTTGTCAACCTTTTTGCTTTTGTGTTTGAGGGACTCGAGAATGCGGTTCGCGGTCATGAGTTCACGGTCTATCATAGATAGACACGCATTCAGTGATTCATTTGTGTCTCTGATTGGCGTGATCGTGTCAAATATGGTCTGACTGATTGCAGACAACTCGTCGAGGGTCTTGAGGTTTGTTCAGAAAAAGAAGAAAAAAAAAAAATACAAAATAAAACATAAACATAAATTAGAACGTAAAATTGTTGCATAATAACCCACCACAAAAAAGAAAGAAAGAAAAGGAACGTACCCCCGGTATTGCCGAGTTAGAGTCGTACAATTTCTTAACAAATATGACGGCCTGGAGTGTGAGAGTGCAGGCACTAATAGTAGCCGATACTGGATCCACCATGTTGTTATGCTTCACACCCGACGCTAAGATCTCCCACTTGCCTATTTTAATTTAAAAATAAGTGTCGCCGTGCGGTACCCCCCAACCGGTAAAGAGTTAGACATCACTTGCCTGCCGGTTCCTTTGTTTTTTTGTTGGCTTATGTTTTTCGTTTGTTCCGGCAATTTCGATTCTCTCCCTTTATTTTCAATTTCTAATCGCTGTTGTGTGGGACGATGTCGGGGTTCGGTGGATCTACCGGAAATGCGACAGCGGCAACTAGTAGTGGTACGGGGGCTACACAGCCGTCCGACTGTTTGCTCGTTTGGTGCAAGTGTGTGACAAACAGTACCACTCAACTCCTTATTTTTTCTCCTCGACTTGTTGTTGCATGAAGACTCTAATTGCATCGCCAGTTCGTTGCCATTCCAAAATGAGGCATCGTCTTGTGTGCTTGTTGAAAGTAGAAATGGAGTGAGTGAGAAATGGGCTGAATTAGCAACAACTGACAATCAAGTGTATGGAAACACATATTCGACTTGAATGTTTCTTATTTGGTATCAAGTGGGCGACATCCTGTCTATGTGAAAATGATTGCACTGTCTGGCCTTGCCCCCCATATTTCCTTGAAGTATTCGACAATCCCCCTTTCCACTTTCTACTCGTAACTCCCATAGGTTCTCCGTTTTTGGAGTTCGGCAAGGAACTAAAGCTGTCCTATCATCGCATGTGCGCTAGTTCACTTTAATTGCCTTGCTTACAAAACCAAGGAGTGCAATTTTCGAGATATACAAACCGCCCCAGTGAAGCGCTACACTGCAACGATGTACCTTAACTTGATACGAAAAGGCCCTAACATAACGCAGGCGTTCAACATCTGGCCAAGTTTTTTACCTTGTTGCTACAATTGCCTCTCATAACGTTTGTATTTAGAAACTCAACTTTTTGCTAACAAATAATAGGCCGTTCCTTCTGGACCAAAAGTACTGAGGTATCCAATACCCAGAACCAGAATAGGCTTGAATTGTCCCTTACAACTCAAACAGACTCGATGTCAGGGCTGAAAATCTCCCTAAAATGGATGTTGCTGGTTTATCAGGTATTGTAGATCTCGACTCCTTTTTTATTAATTTAACTCTTTAGATCCATTTTTCGAAATTTGGTTGGGTACAGACCCAAAGAAAAAAGTTCTTCATAAATCTGAAGTGATAAAATATGTATGGTGTAATCCTACCATTGGAGATGATTAATCTTCACCCATAGAACCTCAACCCAACATGGCCTAGCTTTAATCTTACCTGCAACGATCTTACCGATCGCTTTACATTTAAAGTATGGGACTGGGATCGCTTTACCTCAAATGATGAAATGTACGTCTCATTGCATTCCGATCTAAGTCTTTTCCAGAGGTCTGTGCACATGTACGATCAGTGAAGTTGTGGAAAGTGTTGTAAAATCAACAACGATTCGAATTCAAATCCATGGCGAAGGAAATGGAACCCTCATTATCAAGTGTTCAAACCTTCCTGTATTCCACTCTCTGGGCTGTAATAAGTGTAACAGTGACTAGGACACATTGAAACCTAAGATTGTTCCAGCGGCTCAACCATCACCACAGGCACCAACTCAAACTGCACAGCAGCAACCTTACACTCCATACCCATACCCATATCCACAGCAGCTGCCATTCCCACAGCCTGGGCAGCCGGGTCAACCCGGGCAACCAGGGCAGCCAGGTCAGCCCTATCCATACTATCCATACCCCTACCCGTACCCATACCCTTATCCATACCCTCCACCCACCACTCCTGGTACTCCAGCCTCTCCAGGCCAGCCTCCAGCACAGTACCCGTATCCATACCCGTCGTATTCAGGGTACCCTTATCCCTATCCTTACCCACCTACACCACAACCTCCGTACCCCACCGATCAAACAACACCAACTCCCTATCCCCCAGTCACCACCACAACACCCGCAACACAAACCCCGCCATTATCCACATCCACATCAACACCAGCAGCCCAACCACCTTCACAGCAGCCTCCTGCCACAGCTGTAGCATCTTCAACTCCGGCTCCCGACACAACAAACACAGCATCCACTGCAGCCACACCGGCACCCACTCCAGCACAACCCCAAACAACACAACCGGAACCAACAAACCAATCAACAACAACAAGCACAAGTGCATCACAGGCAGCCGAGCCATCAGCAACAACAGTAACACCCGCAACTACACCAATAACGGCACAAACACCAGAACAACCAATAGTCGTCTCTATTCCACCAAATAGTAACTCATAACAGTCAATTCCACAGCCGGCAGAAGAGAAAACTCCCACCCTCATTCTCCTTTTTATGGGTTGTAAAACCTACAAATGTCTGAGTGTTACAAAATAAACATTTACTTGAGCAACAAATACCTTGTTAAGGTGTATTTGTGGACGATAGCGGGCCTAAGATAATACACAATCATCTGTAGTGTGTGCAGTGGTAGTCTGCAGTGCCTTATTTATAATAATGTTAATAGAAGATGTGGGGTGTGAATAGCGCTTACACAATTGAACCGCATCGCGGGTGTGTGGCACAGACCACTGTGAGTTCCCTCATTCTCCTTTCGTGGCACTCCGAGGTGGATTCGAATTTCCCTATAGGCGGGTAGAGGGGACAATAGTTACACCAAGTCATGAAGTGATTTGGGAGAAGTACATTTGGGGTATTGTGTGGCTACAGTGCGGCCATCGAGGTCTGAACACTTTAAGCCAGCTTCTTGTTGCGCGGCTCGAAGTTCCTCTACTGTACCGAATTTTACATACCCAAATCCTCGATTTTCAAAGCTTATTCCCAGGACCCGGGCTTCCTACAAGTAGGATTAGTCACGCCGGCTTTGTCTTGCCTTTTTGTTTTTTTTTTTTTTGTTTTTTTCAAATTTAAATTAATTTTTTTTAAATAGTTTCCCACCTGTGTACTGAACAGATTGTTGAGGTTTGACTCAGTAAGGTAGTTCGGGAGGTTGACAAGAAAGAGTTTAGTGGCATCCACGTTGGGGCTGAAGGAATGTTACAATTTGCTAAAAAGTGGTTATTATAAGTTCATACTTGTGAACATAGAGTCCCCATCTCAAAGGACATTCCTGAGAAATTTGTAGCACTCCGGCATCAGTCATGTTCGTGTTCCCTTTGATGGTAATCGTGCTCAGATTGTGGCAGTGCCGGCCTAGGTGAATCAAGGCTTCATCTGTCAGTTTCTGCGATGCCATGGTTAAGTATTCAATGCAGGGGCACCCTTCTGCAAGCCTTTTTATTCCATCATCGCTGATGTTGGGCGATTTGAAGTACAGTGATTTGAGCTTGTGGCAATACCGACCCAGATGGGAGAGTGCTTCATCAGTCAAGTTTCGGCACTTATGGAGACAGAGAGCCTGTAATTCCGGGCAGTTTTCAGCCAAAGGCAATACGGATCTGTCGGTTATACTGGTATTCGAATATAGGTCTAACTCCTCGAGCCTGGGACAACTCTTTGCTAGCTGTATTATACCCTCATCAGTGATTCCTGTAGCACTACGGAAGCTAATGGACTTGAGTCCGGGGCAAAAATTGGCAACCTGGCTCATAACTTCATCTGATAGCAGAACCTCATCATTCCACAAGAATTCCATCTGATGGCAGTTCCGCGCGATTTGGAGAATGCCTCTCTCTGTCACTGTTGACACCCTCGTCATGTTGAGGGTCATTAGCAGAGGGCACCCTCGGGATATGTGGGCCAGGCCATCGTCAGTGACCGAGGTGTTGTCTACAATATTGAGCGAGCTGAGGTGATGCAGCCCGTTTCCAATATACTCTAGTCCAACATCAGTTATTACTGAGTAGCCGATATCCAGCTTGCTTATCTTTGGGCAGCCTGAGACTAAAACTCTCAGGCCGGCGTCAGTGATACCATAGCTATGGCACACATCAAGAACCTGGAGATCGTGGCAGTTAGTACCAACGGCTTCAAGGGTTAGATCTGTGAGGTTTTCAGTAGAAGCTATGTTGATATGTTGAAGCCGGGGGCAGTTCCGGGCCAGTTGAGTTGCCCCGGAATCAGTGAGATTCTCAGTCCACTCTGCATCAAAATGTATCAACCGCGGACACGTTCTGGAGAGTGCAGAGATTCCAGCGTCACCAATGTTAAGCGAGTGCGGGAATCTGATTGTATTCAGCGCAGTCACTCTCCTAGATAGCGCTGATATCCCATCGTCGGTAATTTCAGCGGCGCAGGAGAGTTCCAGTGAGTTCAGGTCCGGGAATCCCTCTGCGATTCTCCTGAGCGACTCATCAGTGAGCTTGTCCTTGCACTCCGGCTCTCCTGTAGAGCACAGGAACGCCAGGTTTCGTATCCTGTGGCACCTTGAGGAAATAGCTTCCACCAGCGAATCCGTGGCCATTGTGCACCCGAGTGTCAGTGAGACCAAGGTACTGGACCAGCCGTTAAGCAGTTCAATAACAGTACCCTCAGTAACACCGGCGCCGAAATTGGCCTTGAAGGATTCCACCAACGGCCACAGTCGGCCCATGTCCCGCACCGATTCGTCGGCCAACCGACACGCGGACTCCCACGCGTCCACAGACAACACACCCCCTGCGCCCACCGACACCACCGCACCACTTATGGGACGAATGGTCAAACAATTGCCGTCAGTAGCCGTACTTGTGGTCATGGCGTTACACCGGTGTGCAAATGTGAAGAGAAAACAGTGATCGTTTCACTGAACCTGAACCGGTTTTTTTGGTTTTGCCACATGCTTTTTTTTTTGGCCCCACAGGCAAGATTTTGCTGGAGGGCGTTGTGTTTTTTTCAAGGGGTGTCGGTTGGATTTTATTCTTATTATTACAAAGAAAAGCAAAACCCTCCACAAGACTATCACCATGTCAGACGAATCACCCAGGGGCTCTTCACTTCCCATTTCACCCTGTTCAGATGACCAGGCGCCACCAGAGGAGATCTACCTCTGTTATAATTGTCGACACGAGTGTCCCAGGCAGAAAACCAAAAAACCAGTCTGTGTTTCTTTTTCAAACACTGGAATTCATAACTTGTGTAGTCTAGACTAGTATTGTCCGAGTACACTGTATCTGCACTGGACACCTTAAGGGAAACCCTTGCAATGGTGTTCTCCATCACTCATTACTTGAATTCTAATTTTCTTAAAAGCGTGCCTAGACGGTGCTCCACTCTGTGTATGTCACTGTCGAAATCAAGTCCGGCAGTCAGGTGGAACCTGCATTGAATGTGGCTTGCCTTTTTGCTCGACCTGCCCGTGAGTTTCATGTAAATCAACTTTCTATTGATGTTTGTGCAGGAGGTGTCTTTGTCAATGCGCAAAAGAAACGAAAGACAAGTCTCACTCGTACTGGGATTACTCTAAGAGGGCTACACTCTCCTATGAGCAACAAACGAAAGAGACTATTGCCAGTACTGAAAAAAAGCTGGAAACCCAAAGACCAGCATCACAGACTGATGCCTTGACAAAGCACTTGGGACACCTGTTTGCAACCAAGCCTGCTGTAGGGCAAGCACTGTGTTCACAAGGTGCTTCGTAGGAAATTAATGATGCACAAGAACTAACAAAGTTGTAGGCGCAGCATCTTGTGCTGTGGCAACCAATGCAACATTTATTGCATCAGCAGCGTCTTGTACCTCTGACATACATACAACTTCAACATCTTGTGCAACAGGGGTCCCTCCTACTTCACAAAGTTCGGTTCTAGGTTGTCCTGCAGCATTCATTACCTGCGTTGATTAATTAATACTGAACAGGGTTTCCTTTGAGTATTCCCCCTGACCCTGAAGATGATGCTGCTTCTGAGTGTTCCCCAAAAAAACCTAGGATCAGAAACACTCTTCAGGAGTTTAAAGGCTTGCTTTTTTTCTTCTTTTTTTTGCTTTTTAATCAAGACACAGCTTTTGTTTCTTCGGTATTAATGCCAGCATGTGGCATCCCTCAGGGGAATGAAGTTATAGCACTTTTGATGTATGAAGTACTCTCTACATATGAGGAGTGTGCAGATTTAAGGCGTATGAAAGAGTTTGGACCCAAAATCGAATCCCTAATTCTGAAGTATAAGATTGGTATATCAGAACATTCATTTCCGCATCTCACAAACAACCAGGTGACAAGGAGATACAACAGTCATCTGACTCAACCCTCCCACTACCTGAGACTAACACAACTGTGGTGCAACAAGATACACAAGCCCCACCTTATGTCCCACATCCTTTTATCCCTCCGCCTCCTTTTCCACCTCCCGGGTATGGTCCACATAATTCGTACTGACTTCAAAATTCATATCCATAACCCACCAGAATTTGTAACCAAAACAAGTTTGGTTTTTTTCTTTTTTTTACACAGGGTGAAAGGCCTGAAATACTGCGTTATTCTCTTAGTGCAGGCGGAAAGAAAATGTTTGACAAAAAAGAGTACCGAGTTCAAATCCCAAAAAAATCATTTTTTTTTCCGCGGTACCCTATCAAATGTTGGCGTATGAGTAGGGTGTGTATTGAATTCCCGGGACATAGTAATGACAGTGCGCCGCGAGAGCACCAGTGATGTTGTTCGATTCCATATAAATGTAGTCCATCAAATTATCCTCAGTGATTTCATCAGCCTTTTCCCGGAGTCTTGTCTTCAAGTAAGAAAAGCAAGACTCAATCCAGGCAAAGTCAGGGGAGGTTGCAGGTCTGGGAGCAATTAGTATGCAAGTTGGAAAAGTGGAAGTGAACCGTCGTAGTAGTAAGTGCCCATGGCTTTCTACTAGGTGGAAAACTGAGGGATCCAGATGAGCTGGATGGTTGTCCATCATCAGGATTCGTTTTCTGCCTTGAATGGCAGGAAGCAGTATTGCAGCCATCCAGGAATAGAATACATGTACATCCATGGTCCCAGGGAAAACCCACTGTGCAACAGCACCAACAGTTGTATCAGCAGCCATCAGAAGGTTGAAGTGCTTGGAAGAAGATGGCTGCACACAGTAAATGATGGGAAATTTTTACTAAAAGCAAACCATTGAGATTCGAACAGAGTGTCCAGGAAGGGATGTCCACTTCTCCTTCTTGTGGAAGCCAAGGTGCATCCCATCTCATCCAAATCAATGAGGCAGTCAACAGAAATATGACGAATACTAAAGTGTGGTTAACACAATAACATCAAAGCAAGAAAGGCAACCCTCGAGGGACATCTGTTATTGTGTGCTGCCACCAGAGAACTCTCTCTCCCTTATATATATTCTAATCTAGAGAACCGAGTAGAGGGGGGACTAACCTCATTCCTGGTGCCAATTTCTTTTTTTGTTGTGTAGTGCAACTTAAAGCCAAGCCTCTTAGTTGGCCAGCTTATGTCATAAGGACTAACACAGTTAAAGGGAACAAAACCGATCATCAAGTGCATACGCAAATGGCAGCCCCGTGGTTTGCAGCAAGAACTTAATTTGTTCTGCCCTGGTTGATGTGCTGTGCTTGCAAATAAAGGCCTTCAACAGTGCAGCAACGAGTTCTGGCATTTTTGATCTCCAAGTAGCCAGGGCTGGTCTGTGGCGATACCGATACACTGTACTGACTGCAACTCCTTCCTCGCGGGCAACTCGGCAGGCATCCTCCTGTGCCCACCTCAACAGGGTGCTTCTCTTGGCAGCCTCCCACCCATGCATAGATTTCCTTCAAAAAATGAAAAAGAAAAAAAAAGATTTGTTGCCGTTAAAAAAATGGGTGGCCTCAAACGAAAAACTTCGGTGCAGCTCAAAAAAAAAAAGCCCTGGTTAACTCAAAAAAACTTCATTTTTCCCACTCAAATTCTCTGGCCATTCTCCGCCCATTTGCACACCGGTGTAACTCTTTCGTGGATTAGTGACGGCTTGGAAATCAAAAATCGTAACAGACCGGCTGTTTGCCATTGTAATTTGTTGTTGTAACTAGTATTTCTTTGGTGGTTGTGTCTTCATTTTGCCCTTCTTGCTCATGTACATCATGCCTGTTGCCATTGCCGCGAATCCACCATACAGTGCCCCTCCTCCATCAGTGTATCAGATCCGTTAGTTGGCAGAAACAGAGCTCTACTTACATCGGCAAGGTTCCAATTTCGGATAATGGGATTTTGGGTCAAGGAAAGGAGTGACGTGGCCTGCTCAATTCCACTGTTCTCTTCAGTCAGTGCACTTTGGCTTGCAATGAAACTCTTCCATTCAAATTCTGTGAGTTGGTTGATGGTGGAACGAGTGCATTTCAAGTGCAGATTGAGAGCTCCCTTTTTTTTTGAAAAGATATTCATCATGCTGGATAGCAGCTTGTCCTTCTTTCTCTGGAGTTCCTTCATCAGTCTCTCAAATGTTGTTTTAATTTCCCGTGCGATAATCTGCTGTCTCTGTTGTTGGGTGTGAGAGTTGTGGCGGAACAGGGGATCACATACTGTTGTGAGAATGTCGATCGAGTCCTCAACATAAGAAGCAGAATGCTCCAATGATTCCCTTTCTCTTTGAATCGCCTTCAGCAGGGAGGACACTTCAGCCTCCGCAACGCGGTGTTGTGAGGTAATTTCAGTCAAGTTGTGCCTTTGGTGAGACTCCAAGACACACCTCGAGCATACAAGCTTCTTGTCATTCACACAGTACTTCACAAGTGACATCCCCCCATGCAAAGAGCACACCGATCCTGCTTGAATGTGAGTTAATGAACCCAAAGAAAAAAAAAACGGCACCTGTCCCACCGTATAGCTCCTGTTGCTTCCTGTCCAAATCGTGATCATACAGCACATCCCCGATGTCAACACTGGTCTTGCGGCTACACACACCACACTCAACGTCGACAGAGGAGTCGTCGCCATGCAACGCCGAGGAGGAGGAGGAGGAGGAGGAGCCGCGCAGCAGGAACGTCCTGGTGCACAGTGACACCATACAACCCCTGCACACTCTGTGTCCGCACTCCTGTGTGACACGCGTGGTGGGTGGGTGTTAACCACAACCACAACACACACACACACTCGCTTATTTACTTACTTAACTGTGGAGAGGAGCAAGATCTCGAGGAAGAACAAAGATTTTGTGTTTCCTGAGGGCCAAATTCCTTTGACCTAATAATCACCACAACAAGGAGGTTGATTTGATGGACCAATCATCAAAAGGGAACTCAAAGGTCACTGTGTTGATTCCTGATTCGGCATCTATCACTTGCAGTTGCCTCTCGTTTGCCATGAACAGGAATCCACCACCTGAAATGCAACTCTTTACCTCGTTGAAGCTCCTCAGAGGCTTCCTTGTTGCTGACGGTGAAGTATCACTGCAATCCCAGATTTCCAACACTTGTGTGCTCTTGTGGAAAATGCCAAAGAGTGATCCACTCACCTGCCGCAGAGAACAAGCCTCATTCCCAGAGTAAAGCTGGGTTGTATCTCCATTCGACTGAGCAGCATACACAACACTTGGTGTGATTCGTGGCAGATTCCGCCCCAAGGCATTAAAAATGAACACGTTTTCACGGGCTCTGTTCTGCATTGCAAGAATATTCTGGAAGTTGTGCCTCATCTCTGGTTTCCATGCACAGTGTGTTGTGCTCACCACTTGCAGGCTCCCTGTTGAATACATTTTTGCAATATCAAGCACCACAATCGTGATGCACCCCATTTTTACTAACCCAATCATAAGCATCACTACCTGTGACGGAAACACCTTGCTGAACGTGAATGGTCTTCCGAAATACCAAAACTGAGGGAGCGGAATCACAACCTCCTCCCCCGGCCGGCACGTGCTCCCCTCACCATCACATACACCACCCCTGAGGCTCCTCACAACCACCGAGTGGTAGGTGTCCCCGTTGTCTCTCCTCTGCAGGAACCACTCCCTGTTCACAAAGTACACGTCCAGGAAGCTGAGCTCCGGGATCAACGTCGTGCGCCCGTCCCTCTCCTCCCAGCTCCCGCTCCCGCTCCACGCCCCCATGCCCCCCCCCCTGCGGCCCCCCCAGCTGCTGCTGCTGCTGCTGCTGCTGCTGCTGCTGCTGCTGGGCGCTCCTGACCACCACCACCGCGTCCCTCGAGACCCTGTCGGTGGCGTGCTTCACGCAGCACAGCGCGTCGTCCAGCCACCGGGAGCCCGTGACGCGGCGGCCCCCGAGAGTCTCCTCCATCTGGACCACGTGTGGGTCGCCCACGAGCCCCAGCAGCAGCGGGGACAGGCGCAGCCGCAGGCACAGCCACTCCCCCGCCCCGCCGCAGCGTCTTACGGCGGCGGACCGCTTCCCGACGTGGACGTCCACCACCACGGGGCGCAGGCAGGCGAGGACGCACGAGTCCCACAATTGCTCGACGAGGTGGGGGCCCAGGGCCCGAGCCGGGGAGCCGGCGCCGCAGCGGCGCGAGTGGCCGGCGAGGGCGAGCGCCCCAACTTGGTCGCCGGCGCGGACCACCCGGGCGACGCGGATTTCGCCAAGTGGGTGTTGTAGCAGCGTCGGCGGCGTGCGCGGCATCAGACCCTTGACGCACAAGAGCGTTACTGTTTCTTGTTTTTTTCGATCGTTTGTTTCGGGGAAATGGGGGTACTAATCACTCTTCACTCAGTTGCGAGTGATCTTGAAGGTCCGTGCGTCGGGGCCGTACATGCCACCCTTGTAGTACACCAGCTTGATGCCCTTGGCGCGAAGCGGCGGAGGAAGTGCATCCGAGCCGCCGTCGCTGATGACAGCCAGGCACGCCTCAACCTCCGCCGCCGTGAGAGTAGTTCCCCTCATGTTCGCGTTCTTGAACTGTGCAGCAATCCCCTGCCACTGT